>JAYEVB010000478.1:20000-23682 GCA_036346415.1 Raddia guianensis | reverse complement strand
TTCTTCTATCTAAAAGAAAAGAATTTTGTGATTTATTTATTGCTATATCCAATTTATTGATACACCATTTAATTGATATCGTTTAGCAAAATGAAACACAGGATATGCACCCATCTTTCGGCTTGAGAATTTCACGGATAGAGATATGGTATAAGAAATAGGCTATTTATTAAGTAACTCTAAATGAATTGTGGATACATCTGTATCCTTAACATACTGAAACGACTGCCATTATTCGTATCAAACCAATAGCGATTCATACAAGCTAAATCTTCTAATCAATGGTGGGCCAATAATGAATTTTTTGCATATGTATTAAGACGCTTGGCCTGATTTCGAAATTGTCCAGAGTTTTTATGTTGTTTTCATTGCAAATGATGGATCTCCTTCCGTAACTTTCAATTACGAGTACGAGAATTGAAAGACATGAAAATTCTCAATTTCTACGGCGTCTAGGAGATAGATAGAATATTTTCAGGACAAGAAAATCAGAAGAATCTTTCTCTCTATTCCGCGTCTTAGACTTCTATTAGTTTCTTTTCTTCTTTAATGCAATAGCTATAGTTTGATATAGAATCCATTTCTCAAAGTAATGGAAACCATTCTCTTATAGGAAATGCTTCGAAAATCGCTATTCCATCTTTTAGGTATCGTGAAAAGTGATACCTGTGAAGATCGTGCATTTCAGTCACATTAAGATCCGTTTTTCGAGTCCATGATATAACCAAATTGGATGGATCTTCCACCCGTTTAGCTAAGAAAGAATAGATGCAGAGGTGGATAATAGATCGATATGAAGATCATGAGCTGCCCCATAATGAAACCGCCAGTAGTCGCGAATATCTCCCTCTTCCCTAATCCAAGATTGTAGAAAGAAGATCTAAGGGGGGCTTATGGAGAATGTGGTCAGAAATCCATAATAGAGTCCGACCACAACGACCGAATTAATTATCCTCATCGAGAAACTTAGACTACTAAGTAGAAAAGATTTGAAAATCATGGCATGGGTCTCCTTTTTTTCTTTCTTTAGAGTTTTCTATATGCACAATTTCTCGATGTTTCGATGAGAATTTCTTGACTTTCCGTATATAGAAAGAGATAGACTATAAATGACATCTCTTATGTAAATAAGACCAAAGGGATGGATATTAAATGATAGGAAGTGCTAGGAAGTGAAATAGAATGAAATAGAGCCCCTTTGGGCTTCCCTATGAAATGGGGCATGGAACGGAGTCACTACGAAGAAGTTCCGGGAGTTACGAAGGAAGCTTCGAGCTCATATTGATCATGGGTTGAGAACGGGAATTGAACTCTATGAGATCTAATCTCCCGTTGTTCCTCAGTAGCTCAGTGGTAGAGCGGTCGGCTGTTAACCGACTGGTCGTAGGTTCGAATCCTACTTGGGGAGATTTGATTCATTCTTTAATGTAAGAATAAAGAATTGAATTAAAGGGTTTGCTTTGACCTTTAGGAGTAGGTAACCCGTTCGCTATCCTTGCTTGTTTCTATTGCATTCTATCTCATCGTATCACATTCTGTTCTACGATTCCACTTCGACAAAAGGAAAGAGAATACCCAAGTTCAATAGCTTTACGTCCGCTATCCTGATCATGATTTTCCTACCCTCAGGGGAAAGTAAAGGCCCTTCCCTTTGGAAGGCTGTGGGCGAGGAGGATTCGAACCCCGACACCGTGGTTCGTAGCCACGTGCTCTAATCCTCTGAGCTACAGGCCCACCCTGTCTCCACTGGATCTCTTCCTGGGGTACCTCCCAAAAGGAACCTTCTCTCCTCAGCCATTTCATTTCGGGTTAAGAAGATGGAAAGCGCCTTTCTTTATAAGAACAGTGCGTTCCGAGGTGTGAAGTGGAGAGAGGGATGTGATGATTGAGGTTTTGAATAAGACAACCTTTGCATTTTGATTTGGATCTTTTCGTATTTCAAAATAGTGAAAAGTCAAATAAGAGGTGTTGCTTTTTATCATTCTGGCATCGAGCTATTTTGCCGCAGGACCTCCCTACAGTATCGTCGCCGCAGTAGAGTTTAACCACCAAATTGATGGATTGGTGTCCCCACACGAGGTTTGGGAATAAGTGATTGTCTGATAATGAGCAAGAAATATACGTCTTTCTGCTAAAGAGGATCTATTAAACTCATAATTCATTAGATCCTTGTTATCAATGTCAACTGGGTATCATAAGCAAATGGATCCCGGTTGTTCAATCCTTTGATAACCAAGGTCATTCTTTGCAAAGAGAAATGATCACTATGAGTCAGACTCAATAGAATTGGATCCATTCCAAATAGCGAGAATTAGGATTCTTGATCCCTCTCAATCTCTCTTTCAATTCGAGGATCCAGAGAGGTGTTTTTAGTCATCTCCGAATATTTTCGATTTCATTTTTCTATGATATGTCTTTCTATATGAAAATTGGTTATTTACGATGTACGATGATCCCTGTTAAGCATCCATGGCTGAATGGTTAAAGCGCCCAACTCATAATTGGTAAATTGCGGGTTCAATTCCTGCTGGATGCAAGCGAACGGGAACGTTCCATAAGTCTATGGAACGGGCTCTATCCATGGAATCTCATCCATCATCCATACATAACGAATTGGTATGGTATATTCATACCATAACATAAGAACAATAAGAACTCGAATTTTATCGATACTGGAACTCAGAGCATAGGAGGGAAAGTCGATTTATGGATGGAATCAAATACGCAGTATTTACAGAAAAAGTCTTCGTTTATTGGGAAAGAATCAATATACTTTTAATGTCGAATCGATTCACTAAGACAGAAATAAAGCATTGGGTCGAACCTTCTTGGTGTTAAGGTAGTAGCTGTGAATAGCCATCGACTACCCAGAAAGGGTAGAAGAAAGGACCTATTCCGGGACATACAATGCATTACAGACGTATGATCATTACCCTTCAACCGGGTTATTCTATTCCACTTCTAGATAGAGAAAAACTAAAGGAGAATACTTAATAATACGGCGAAACATTTATACAAAACACCTATCCTGAGCACACGCAAGGAACCATAGACAGGCAAGTGAAACCAATCCACGAAATAATTTGATCCATGGACGGCACCGTTGTGGTAAAGGTCGTAATTCCAGAGGAATCATTACCGCAAGGCATAGAGGGGAGGTCATAAGCGCCTATACTGTAAAAATCGATTTTCGACGGAATCAAAAAGACATATCTGGTAGAATCGTAACCATAGAATACGACCCTAATCGAAATGCATACATTTGTCTCATACACTATGGGATGGTGAGAAGAGATATATTTTACATCCCAGAGGGGCTATAATTGGAGATACTATTGTTTCAGGTACAAAAGTTCCTATATCAATGGGAAATGCCCTACCTTTGAGTGCGGTTTGAACTATTGATTTACGTAATTGAAGTAACCAATTAGGTTTACGACGAAACCTAGAAATCGATCACTGATCCAATTTGACTACCTCTATGGATAGACCTCAACAGAAAACTGTTGAGTAACGGCAGCAAGTGATTGAGTTCAGTAGTTCCTCATAGAAAATTATTGACTCTAGAGATATGGTAATATGGAGAAGACAAAATTGTTTGAAGCACGCACAGAACCGGAAGCGCCCTTGTTTCAAAGAGAGGAGGGCGGTTATTCACATTTAATTTGATGGTCAGAGGCGA
>JAYEVB010000478.1:0-5000 GCA_036346415.1 Raddia guianensis | reverse complement strand
GGATCCATTCCAAATAGCGAGAATTAGGATTCTTGATCCCTCTCAATCTCTCTTTCAATTCGAGGATCCAGAGAGGTGTTTTTAGTCATCTCCGAATATTTTCGATTTCATTTTTCTATGATATGTCTTTCTATATGAAAATTGGTTATTTACGATGTACGATGATCCCTGTTAAGCATCCATGGCTGAATGGTTAAAGCGCCCAACTCATAATTGGTAAATTGCGGGTTCAATTCCTGCTGGATGCAAGCGAACGGGAACGTTCCATAAGTCTATGGAACGGGCTCTATCCATGGAATCTCATCCATCATCCATACATAACGAATTGGTATGGTATATTCATACCATAACATAAGAACAATAAGAACTCGAATTTTATCGATACTGGAACTCAGAGCATAGGAGGGAAAGTCGATTTATGGATGGAATCAAATACGCAGTATTTACAGAAAAAGTCTTCGTTTATTGGGAAAGAATCAATATACTTTTAATGTCGAATCGATTCACTAAGACAGAAATAAAGCATTGGGTCGAACCTTCTTGGTGTTAAGGTAGTAGCTGTGAATAGCCATCGACTACCCAGAAAGGGTAGAAGAAAGGACCTATTCCGGGACATACAATGCATTACAGACGTATGATCATTACCCTTCAACCGGGTTATTCTATTCCACTTCTAGATAGAGAAAAACTAAAGGAGAATACTTAATAATACGGCGAAACATTTATACAAAACACCTATCCTGAGCACACGCAAGGAACCATAGACAGGCAAGTGAAACCAATCCACGAAATAATTTGATCCATGGACGGCACCGTTGTGGTAAAGGTCGTAATTCCAGAGGAATCATTACCGCAAGGCATAGAGGGGAGGTCATAAGCGCCTATACTGTAAAAATCGATTTTCGACGGAATCAAAAAGACATATCTGGTAGAATCGTAACCATAGAATACGACCCTAATCGAAATGCATACATTTGTCTCATACACTATGGGATGGTGAGAAGAGATATATTTTACATCCCAGAGGGGCTATAATTGGAGATACTATTGTTTCAGGTACAAAAGTTCCTATATCAATGGGAAATGCCCTACCTTTGAGTGCGGTTTGAACTATTGATTTACGTAATTGAAGTAACCAATTAGGTTTACGACGAAACCTAGAAATCGATCACTGATCCAATTTGACTACCTCTATGGATAGACCTCAACAGAAAACTGTTGAGTAACGGCAGCAAGTGATTGAGTTCAGTAGTTCCTCATAGAAAATTATTGACTCTAGAGATATGGTAATATGGAGAAGACAAAATTGTTTGAAGCACGCACAGAACCGGAAGCGCCCTTGTTTCAAAGAGAGGAGGGCGGTTATTCACATTTAATTTGATGGTCAGAGGCGAATTGAAAGCTAAGCAGTGGTAATTAAGACCCCTGAAAAATAGGATGTCTCCTACGTTACCCATAATATGTGGAAGTATCGACGTAATTTATAGAGTCATTCGATCTGAATGCTACATGAAGAACATAAGCCAGATGACGGAACGCGGAGACCTAGGATGTAGAAGATCATAACATGAGCGATTCGGCAGATTTGGATTCCTTTCCTATATATCCACTCATGTGGTACTTCATCATACGATTCATATAAATAAGATCCATCTGTCTAGGGATCGTCATATACATCTAGAAAGCTGTATGCTTTGAAGAAGCTTGTACAGTTTGGGAAGGGTTTTTGAGAGAAAAGAAGAATCTACTTCAACCGATATGCCCTTAGGCACGGCCATACATAACATAGAAATCACACGTGGAAGGTGGGCAATTAGCTAGAGCAGCAGGTGCTGTAGCGAAACTGATTGCAAAAGAGGGTAAATCGGCCACTTTAAGATTACCATCTGGGGAGGTCCGTTTGGTATCCCAAAATTGCTTAGCAACAGTCGGACAAGTGGGTAATGTTGGGGTGAACCAAAAAAGTTTGGGTAGAGCCGGATCTAAGTGTTGGCTAGGTAAACGCCCCGTAGTAAGAGGGGTAGTTATGAACCCTGTGGACCACCCCCATGGGGGCGGTGAAGGGAAAGCCCCCATTGGTAGAAAAAAACCCACAACCCCTTGGGGTTATCCTGCGCTTGGAAGAAGAACTAGGAAAAGGAAAAAATATAGTGATAGTTTTATTCTTCGTCGTCGTAAGTAAATACGTAACTAGGAATATGGAAAATTGCATTTTTGGAATTTGCAATAATGCGATGGGCGAACGACGGGAATTGAACCCGCGCATGGTGGATTCACAATCCACTGCCTTGATCCACTTGGCTACATCCGCCCCTTATCCGGCTAAAAGGTTTTTCCCTTTTTTCCATTCATCATTATTTTATTTATTCTGACCTCCATACTTCGATCGAGATATTGGACATAGAATGCCACTCTTTAAAATGGAAAAAAGGAGTAATCAGCTGTGACACGAAAAAAAACGAATCCTTTTGTAGCTCCTCATTTATTGGCAAAAATCGAAAAGGTCAATATGAAGGAGGAGAAAGAAACAATAGTAACGTGGTCCCGGCATCTAGCATTCTACCCGCAATGGTTGGCCATACAATCGCGATTCATAGTGGAAAGGAACATATACCTATTTACATAACAAATCCTATGGTAGGTCGCAAATTGGGGGAATTCGTGCCTACTCGGCATTTCACGAGTTATGAAAGTGCAAGAAAAGATACAAAATCTCGTCGTTAACTGAAGAAAGATTAAAAATAGTAATACCCAATATCTTGCTGAACAAGATATTGGGTATTTCTGGCTTTCCTTCCTTCAAAAATTCCTATATGTTAGCAGAAAACCTTATCCATTAAGAGATGGAAGCTCAAGAGCAGCTAGGTCTAGAGGGAAGTTGTGAGCATTACGTTCGTGCATTACCTCCATACCAAGGTTAGCACGGTTGATGATATCAGCCCAAGTATTAATAACGCGGCCTTGGCTATCAACTACAGATTGGTTGAAATTGAAACCATTTAGGTTGAATGCCATAGTACTAATACCTAAAGCGGTGAACCAGATCCCTACTACAGGCCAAGCAGCCAAGAAGAAGTGTAAAGAACGAGAGTTGTTGAAACTAGCGTATTGGAAGATTAATCGGCCAAAATAACCATGAGCAGCCACAATATTATAAGTCTCTTCCTCTTGACCAAATTTGTAACCCTCATTAGCGGATTCTGTTTTCAGTGGTTTCTGATCAAACTAGAGGTTACCAAAGAACCATGCATAGCGCTGAATAGGGAACCGCCGAATACACCAGCTACACCTAACATGTGAAATGGATGCATAAGGATGTTGTGCTCTGCCTGGAATACAATCATAAAGTTGAAAGTACCAGAGATTCCTAAAGGCATACCATCAGAGAAACTTCCTTGACCTATAGGGTAAATCAAGAAAACAGCAGTAGCAGCTGCAACAGGAGCTGAATATGCAACAGCAATCCAAGGACGCATACCCAGACGGAAACTAAGTTCCCACTCACGACCCATATAACAAGCTACACCAAGTAAGAAGTGTAGAACAATTAGCTCATAAGGACCGCCATTGTATAACCACTCGTCAACAGATGCAGCTCCCAAATTGGGTAAAAGTGCAATCCGATCGCCGCAGAAGTAGGAATAATGGCACCAGAAATAATATTGTTTCCATAAAGTAAAGAACCAGAAACAGGCTCACGAATACCATCAATATCTACTGGAGGGGCTGCGATGAAGGCGATAATAAATACGGAAGTTGCGGTCAATAAGGTGGGGATCATTAAAACACCGAACCATCCGATGTAAAGACGATTTTCGGTGCTAGTTATCCAGTTGCAGAAACGACCCCACAGGCTTGTACTTTCGCGTCTCTCTAAAATTGCAGTCATGGTAAGATCTTGGTTTATTCAAATTGCAAGGACTCCCAAGCACACGTATTAACTAGAAATAAAATAGATAATAGAAGGCTTGTTATTTAACAGTATAACATAGACTATATACCAATGTCAACCAAGCCAACCCCAAGGATTGGCTATCCATATAACTAAATTCACAAATCAGATTGTTCTTTTCTATTTTCCGTATGGGCTGCCCGGGACTCGAACCCGGAACTAGTCGGATGGAGTAGATAATTCTTCCTTGTTACAGTCGAAACAAAAAAAATCCCTCCCCAAATCGTGCTTGCATTTTTCATTGCACACGACTTTCCCTATGTAGAAATAATCAACTTCTATTCCAAAGAAGAAGTCTACTAACATTCCAAAGAAGAAGTCTACTAATTCAAAAAATTAGTAATTAAATTAGTAAATTAGTACTATAGTATAGGGAGCATTTCAGAATGGAAAACGTAAAAGTTTTATCTTGATCGTTTGTCAATCATTTCTAGTTTATTAGTTTTGTCTAATAATTAACTAAGAGGGTTCACCAAGTCATTGATACGGATAATATCCAAATACCAAATACGTTCACTGTGTGATCCACGAAAAGAAAAGCGGGTTGTTCTAGTGAACATCAAAGAAAAAACTTGTTCTTCTTCCGTAAAAAATTCTTCTAAAAATACCGAACCCCTTTGTTGTATAAAAATTCGCACCGTGCTTTTATGCTTACGAGCTAAAGTTCTAGCGCATGAAAGTCGAAGTATATACTTTAGTCGATACAAAGTCTGTTTTTTCGAAGATCCACTATGATAATGAAAAAGATTTCTACATATCCGACCAAATCGATCAAGAATATCCCAATCTGATAAATCGGTCCAAATGGGTTTACTAATAGGATGTCCGGATCCAGTACAAAATTGAGCTTTTGATAAGGATCGAATGAGAGGAGTAGCAGGGACTATGGTATCGAATTTTTTCATTCGAGTATCTATTAAAAATGAATTCTCTAGCATTTGATTCCTTACTAACAAAGTATTTATTGGTACACTTGAAAGGTACCCCAGAAAATCGAAGCAAGAGTTTGCTAATTGGTTTAGATGGATCCTTCGCGGTTGAGTCCAAA
>JAYEVB010000026.1:0-23326 GCA_036346415.1 Raddia guianensis | reverse complement strand
TTGCATGCAGATTCATCATTGTGGGGATTGATGGTCCATATATGTCAGCATCTAGTAAACCAACCTTAAGATGAAACTCCTTGGCAAGTGCTACAGCAATGTTAACTGCAATGATACATGTAGCAGATAACTAAGGGGAAATTTCCATGTAGCAGGTCACATGTCACACGTTTCCACACGAATACCAAAGTTCACCGACAGTAAGCAATTCAACTCAACTGAGCACAAATTTGATTCATGCCAATGAGAAACACCTACCAATTTAAGGAACATGCAACTCATTAACTTTTCTGCAACTATATTGGATGTAAAAGCAGAAATTATGCTCTCAACTTCTCAAGCCATCAGCATATAGCTGCCCCAGCCCCCCACAAATTCAGGCATAGAATGGACAATTTACTATGGGATGTCTAGCATCATTTCTGCATCAAGATAGCTAAAATGGGCAATACATTAAGTTTAGCACCATTCGTACTTAAATGTAAATACCCCAATCCTTCTCTCTTTTTCATTGTGGCCATGAATCCTCAAAGTTACACAACCCTAGCAATTTTGTGCAAAGATAAATTCCAGAAGATTGCCCAGAAAAAAAAAATTCAAAAGGAGAACCTGCTGTGGTGGACTTGCCAACGCCACCTTTCCCGGAGGCGATAGCGATAATGTCGCCAACGCCAGTGATTGCGGGGTCGCCCTTCGCAGCAGCGCTATAGCATCTACTACCACCAAGAAAGCCCTAAGGGGAAAAAAGGGGCATACCGAGATGCAGTTTTTTTGGTTTGTTGAAGTCATCCAGCGGAATGAGCAGAAAAGAAATCGCAAATCTGCAGTGGGTTCTTGGGAAAGACAAAAAAATTTGAGAGAGAAGAGTTCTTTTCTAACCAAGCGAGAAGCAATCCGGAGCATCGAGAAAAAATTGGATGTGAATGTGAGTGGCGCAGAAGTGGAGGGGAGGCTGTGCCGAGGTAGCCCGTGCCAGAGGGGACAGCACAGAGTTTGTCGTGGCAGGGGGAGTGACGGTGCAGCACTTGGGAGGGGAGCGTCTTGTCAGAGGGTGTCCTAGAAATTGCAAGGAAAACAAGAAGGTTAAGGTCAATTACTTGCATAATGTATTCACAATGTGTCCGAATACTATAGACCGTGGTTGTTGGATTAACAAGCTTGCAATCATTGAAATAAAGCAAAAAAATGCATCTTCAAAATTAGTTGAGTACAGATGTTACATTTCTAGTCTGAGGAAATACCCGAAACAAATTAAGCTCAAAATTTGTTGTGACAACTCGAGCAATTCAACAAACACTTGATGTGCATTAACCAGCACACTACATTTTATTTTTCAAGAAGAGACGGACCCCAATTTCCAACTGTAACACCCTGGCTTACTATAAGCCCAAGATTCTACTAACACCCAAGTTTTTACAAAATTTCGGCAACACCTCCTATAATATGAACAACCACTCAACAGACAAATAAACACATATTATATATACACCACTCTATTCTTACATTCACAGTCCACAGCCCATGATGCCCATACCACAGGCCTTTTCACCACAAGCTTACCTCAACCAAGATCAGTAGTGGCAAAACTAACCATAGCCCTTCTTCTCCCCCAAAATGCGGCCAATACATTACAAACCACATCTCTAACTCATTTTGACATACATATTTATAACAACCAGATGCAAGTTCACTTCATTAATTCATCTATTATATGTTAAATATTAGTTGTTAATTTAGTGTGATGGTGCGAGCGTGTGTGAACTACCCGCCCGCATTCGCTGCCGTCAAGGGATTTCCTAAAAAAACATGAAGAGCAAGAGTGAGTCCGAGACTCGGCAAGTACATATTTAATCAAAAAGAACTATTGAAAGTAGCGGACAGATAACCACGACAGCATGTACCCAAACGTAGCTAACTTAATCATAACCAATGTCCAAACCAACACAATGCAATGCAATGCAGTATGTGTCTCTTCCCTGTGCTCATACCGGTATAGCAAAGGCCTCACACGTCAATGACACCCTTAAGCCCCGTCCTTTTCCATACGGGTTCAAAATCCTCCACTCCCGTGGAGTGCCTACTCCCGTAGGACTTAAGTGCAAGTCATGGTCATATGTCTTTCTCATCGACCTAGCCCGAGGCACTCCAAACTAGTCATACGACCAAACCACTGACTTGGCTCATGCATATGAATGCAAATGATATTAGCTCAAGCCACATAGATAAACATCATGATCATCAAAATAATAAGCAATACCGGTCCGACACGCCGGACTAGTCATATGACCATCTATCCACTTGGCCCATGCACATGAATGCAATTGATTACAATCTCAATCAATAAACACATATCACGGTAACAAGCAAGAAGGTTGCATGACATATATACAATTTTAGTGAAGTGTCACTAGGGTAGCATGAGACAGTTAAAATAAATTGTCACTTTGAATAAATATGCACTAGGGTAGCATGAGCCCTGTTCATGGTCATATCGCTTTCTCACCGACCTAGGCCGAGGCACTCCGGACTAGTTATATGATCATCCATTGTCTAGGCCCATGCACACGAATACAAACAATGCATAAATTATCAATCAAGCATAACCACTTTAGTGAATTAGAATAATATCTCATGAGCTCAAGTTATATACATAGGTATAGCAAAACATCGTGTTGTTCATAACTGTAAACACAACAAATTCAATTATGTCACTCTGGTTAAATATGCACTTGCCTTAATACGCCCGAAGACCTGCAAGCGACGACGACGTCCTCGATACCGAGGCGGCGACACCTAAAACCATGAATAGGTCATATAACACATTTTGAACTACCCATAACATACTAACCTAGCCTAGCCTAACCCTTAAACCCTTCAATTAGATCAATATTCACTAGTTGCCGGATTAATCGCCTCAAGCCAAAAATCTGGAATTTCCAGATAGCGAGCTTGCGAAGGCCATATCTCCCAGTCCGCTTGGCCGATTTTCACGTTCTAAGACTTGTCGGAAAGCTAAGTACAGGATCTACATTTCAATCACCATGTTCATCCTCCAGATCCCGCTAAAAACTCACCTAAACGAAACAGCAAGCTGCTGTATACATGGATTCATCACCAACGCGCAAAATTAACATTTATTGCTCCCAAATCCCTTCCGAACCGAACATAATCAACGCACGAAAGGGTTAATCGCGGAGAGGATGCCTAATCCGTTACCCGAAAGCGGAGCTCCAAACACTAGCTTTGCTTCTCTCCCCTTCTTCCTTTATTTCTCTCCTTCCTTCCCCTTTCTCTTCCTTCTTCCCTTCTCTTCTTCCTTCCTCTTCTCCTCCTCCAAGGCCGGCTCCTGCGCCCAGGGGGTAGCGGCGACGGCTAGCTGGAGGAAACGGCGGCTCCTAGGGTGGGGACAGCAGCGCCGGCTGGTGGTGGTGGGGGGGCGAGCTGGCCGGCGACGGCGACTGGGGGCGGCGGTGGCTAGAGGAAGGCGGCGGCGACTTGCTAGGACGGCGACGCTAGAAAGAGAGAGAAAAAGACGCCAAATGGGGGAGGCTACTAAAATTCTCCAGCAAGTCCCGGTGGAGAAGTGGGCCAGCTGGGCCTAGCCAGCCCGGCACTGTATGTCTCTTAGTTTTATATATTTTTTATTTACTGGTCTTACATCGACAACGGAAACAAAGTCGTTAAACTGGTTCACACAGTATCTTATGAAAATACGTAAGGTCTTCTAGCTGGCTGATACATTTAGGCAATACATTTGCCAACCAGCACACTACTACATTTGCCCAACCAAATAAACCAATCAAAGAGGGGAGGAGCAGGTGGCGGAGGATCTGTGAAGCAGCCAAGCAGGGAGCCGGCCAACCAAGTAGGAAAGGACACCGGCGCCGGCGAGGGGTGCCAAAGGGGGCCAAAGGAGGTCGCATTTTGGGACATAAAGATATAGAGAGGGAGGGGATCGGGATTCAGAGTGAGCAGTTGGTGTTCCCAGGCCAAGTCCAACCCAAACCTAGTTGTGTCTTGCTACAGTACTTTTCACACCACCCAGCAGGTCCCCATGATTGGGAAGCAAACAATACTTAAGTAACATAGGCTACCAAATATAAGGAGGTTGTGGTACCTTTAGTGATGTTTCCCAGAATTCCTATCTTGCCCCTGTTGGAAATATATGCATCCGACAGCCCCTACCTTTCCTATTGCCAATCTGTCAAAAGAAGGGTAGCGCCGTCTCAAACAAAAACCGTATGGTTCACTTGGAACCGACCAGTTATTCGGTTTTGTGATAAACCGGATGGTTCAACAGGTTTTTCTAGTTCAACTACGTACACGGTATTTGAAGCAAACCGAGCAGGTTAACTGACTGGTTTCAGTTTTTTCCGGTCCAACTGAAGGTCCGGTTTTTATAACTATGAATGTTACTACCCATTTTGAATCCATCACTTACCCAAGAACTATTCATCTAGTTCATTTTCTACCCATTTCTACTAATCATACATATATAAATAGGGTTATGCATCAAATGGTTAACAACGTGTTCAATGTAGATTAGGCTTATTTTGCTAGAAAATAAATTTATTTTTAAGTTCAATTTTTTAATCATAAATTCACCTCTAAAAACTCATAAAATAACATAAACAAAGCATAACAGCTTCGAGAAGCAGATTTAATAACATCCCAAAGTTTATATTACCACTCAACTCATGTTAGCTCATCCAACTAATTCATTCAGCTCAGACGCTTCGAACATGTTTTAAGTCTATCATTAGACATGTCCTTAAGGCCAGATGTTGATGGGTCGGGTAGAGGTGAGCTGGGGCATTGGGAGATTGATGATGGGCCACTTGGGCACATGTGCTTACTGGCTTGGTGCTTTACTGTCGGCATCCGATTTAGAATATCATATTCCACTGCGTAAATACGTACTAGTCCCAATGATCATGGCTAGTACACATAGTTAAACAGAAAAGGTACATTACCATCGTTCAGATTATTACATAAAGGGGAACTTAATCCAATACAATATACAACCAACGGCTCGCAGGCCGCAATACAGAGTACAACATTACAGCAGGGCCTAATACAATATCTACTTCATTTATTCCATAGGAAAAAAGGCTGTAGGAACACGCAACCCTACTCTTCATAGCCATCCTTGGAGTACTCCTCCTCGTAATCAGGGTCCTCATGCTCGGACGGAGGGCCGACATCGAACAGTCCAGCTGTTGAAATTATCAAGAAGGGAGAGGGGAAAATCGAGGGTGAGTACAATTGTACTCCACAAGTCGAGAATACTGCATATGTGGTTTAGTACAAGGAGAGCTTAGGATATTTTGCAGAAAAACATATTATTGGCCTAGTTTTGGCAAAGCATTTAGAAACTCTAAACCACAATATTTTCTTTGTGCTCTTCTCAAATTAATCTCGCCACTTGGTCTCTCGCCATAGCGAGATAAAGACCATTTTATCAGCACATTTCTCAAAACCTTGCTAGGTCCAATCCACACGGACAATCCACGGTAGGCCGACACCCAATCTGGGACGTACGCCAGCGGCACCTAACTCAAACGAAAACATTCTCAGTAACTTTACTTAGCTCAAACTTTCTCTTAAAACACTTTTTCCAAAGTGGTTTTGAAAAGAAATCTACATTATGAACATCCCTTCGCATGCTCGTGACCACGAGCACGACTATCATGATAGTTTTAACTCTGCAGAGTGGGTACGCTTTATCTCGAGAGGCTACGCACCCTAAAGTGTTTCACCACAAAGCTGTTAGATTCAAACACTAACGGCGACCGCCGGGAGTCTCCGTCAGGGTTTTTCGGCTAACAACTAGGCCCATCACATAACGGGACTCGAGGTCGTACTGTTATGGCTCAGATCGTAGGTTCATAGGACGAGCAGTCCTTAAACTAAAAGAAAGACGATAATTTAGCCCAGATTTCGCAAAACGGTGCCTTACCGCACCAACTGGCAAAAATCTCTCCCTAGTTGGAAGGTTTTTGGGAAAGAGGAAAACATTTCCTACTAAGCATTGTCCTTGATGCATTATCTTTAAACCACATTTTCTCCAAATCTTTCTCAATATAATCTCATTTCACACTAATGATGATATCATTTCGCGTAAAAGAATTTTTGGCATTTATCCCACCACAACGGTATATTTAAGTATAAGCAAATTTATTATAGCCTTTGGTAGTTAGGTTTTAATCCTAACCAAAGTTCTTACCTTTAACTATTCGGCAGGATAACTAGGTCTACTAAATAAGGCATTTTACGTTTTAAAGTATCATGCACCTTCTCAACTCTAGTAAATCATTTTTAAATGAACGAAAATGGCTCCTCAACATGATCGAAGGGGGACTTGCCTTGATCGGATCCTGGGTAGGCGTAGCGGGCATCGTCGATCGGATCCATGGAACCTTGGCCTCCTACTCGTGTAAAAACACATGCATAGAAATACAACATCCATCAGCCAAAACATATTTTTGATGCATTGTTATTTTAGAAAATGCAGAAAAACGTTTTAAGTACACATAAAATGATGCACCACTGGACTATTTATCTAGCTAGCATGCAGAAACTACATGCATGGCATGTCATTTTATATTTTCATAAGGTCCAAAAACATTTAACATATTTTCATAAATTTTTACAGAATTTATAAAGCGCCTTTGCTATTTTCATAAAATGCTTTTTTATTGCTACTACTTGTTAAAAGGAACTACATTTAAAATGGAATTCATCCAGCGGGTGGGCCGGCCCACAACAGTAGGCGGCCCAAGGAACGAACACGCACGGGCGCTCGCAGACACGCGGTGAGGCGCCGCGGTGCCGCTAACCGGCGGGCCCACAGGACCCATGCGTCAGTGATGCGCGGCAGGGAAGAAAGTGGGGCGGTGACGAGAGTGTCGCCTTCGGCTATGGCGATGGAGGCGAACGACGCGGCGGCAGCGATTCCGGCAAATCAAACACAATTGGTTGAACGAGGAGGTGCAGGAAGTCAGGATGAGGCTAGCGGCGGCCTTGGTGGCGCCGGAGGTGGCCGAAATAGGTGGCGCGGCAGCGCACGGTGGCGGCGGTTCACGGTGACCGTAGCGCCGGCGAGAGGCTCGGCGATAACTCGATTCCTTCAGCCGTGAGCAAGGCGGGGGGTAGCCTGCACTTCGGGCGAGACGAGCAAGGCGGTGGGGCAGGTTGTCCACGGCGGCAACGCGGACGCGAGCTCCGGCGACGCACAAGGACCGAGCGGCTCCGCTCCTCGAGCGCGCACGCTGCTCCGATGGCCTGCAAACATGCCGGGGGTGAGGAGAGAATCGCAGGGAAGAAGGAAAGGAGATGATGATGGCGCCGGCCAAACGACGATTCACCGGCCTTGGAGAAGAAAGAGGGATAGCGGTAGCCGGAAGAGGGCTCAGAGCGGAGCAGTGCCCATTTAAATAGGCATCCCATGAGGGCACGCCGATTAGGAGTCAAGTCTGGCGCGGGGTTGGTTGGCGACACCTGCGTGGCTCCAGCTGGTGGTGTGGCGGAGGGAAAAGAGAGAGACGATGGCGTCCCCACAGACACGACCGGTGATGGGACGGAGGGAAGAGAAAGAGACAGGGTCAACGAGAAAGTAGTAGAGCACTGTGAGGGCTAGAGAGGCAAGTTCGTGTGCGGGGAACGGAACGCCAGAGAGAGTGGGCGAGAGGGAGAGAGAGGAGGACAACGACACGCTGACGGGTGGGGTCTGCACGGCAGCGAGAGAGGGGGCTCGGCGTGGGCTGAAAGGCTGACGTGCGGGACCCACTGACAGTGAGGCACACGCGCGTAGACGAGGGCATGCGGGGAGGGAACTAGGCCGAGGCGGCGCCGGAGGCCTAGGCGGAGGAGAGAAAAGGAGAAGGGGAAAAGGAGAATAAGAGAGGGCCGGGGAGATGGGCTGAGTGGGAGAGGAAATCCCTTTTTAAAATTTGTTGATTCTTTTGGTTTTCTCTTTTTTCCTTAATTGAAAAGTTATTTAAATAACCTTTAAATAACGCAATATACTTTGGCAAAATAATTTGTATCTTAATATTTAAATATCACAACTCCTTTCCAAAACAATGCATGCAATGATGATGCCATGCAACTTTTCATATTAAATGTTTTGATATTTTTAAATTATGCATTTAAGAAAATTATTAACGAGCCAAATTGGTTTTAAAATTTGTTATGTTACGTACATTTGCACATTGGACAGGATTGACGAGCCGGCTCGCCAAGCCACTCGGGCATGTCCGAGCCTGAGCCGTGAGCTTTTTTAGCCCTAGGTTCATAACCACACTTATAGCAATGGACCCCATATGTAAGGTAGGGTTCTTTTCACCTTATCACTACTTATAAGTTGCAACTTCTTTGATCATGCATGTACATGGGTCCACAGTGGAGGCAACAACGGGTCTTGTTGGAAATCGAGTATCCTCTCCACTGACGTGGCCCCCGAGCAACACCTGTACGAACACCCCCTCAAGGGATCCAGCCATCCTGTGGTTGCTCGTCAGTGGGCAACACCGAAGCATCCGAGAGCATAACCACCCCGAGCAACTCTTTTGGTCAACCCGGCCTGGGCAAAACCCCTTTGCCTAGACGTGCACATGAGGGGCTACACATGTGTAGGCCAGCCACAATGCAGGAGTCACGGCGGGTGTCTGCTCATACCGCCCGCAGGGGCCAGAGGCGGAGTGCCACTCCATGTCACGTGTCCTGTCCAACCGCCAGCTACAGTGTGCGGGTTGACCGCCGGTCACTAGACTTTTCCATAATGGCTTCACAGAGAGTCGTTTCGCTCCTTTTCGCTAGTATAAGTAGCCACCCCTGGGCGCCATTGTAGGGGATTCAATCTTCCTCCGTCTGGTCTTTAGACTGCACACATACGCACAAGACTTGTAACACTTGCACAGCAGCCCGAGCAGGCCCGTTCTTGCTTGGTTAGCTCCTCTTTGTACTCTTTTCCATATGAAAATGGAAGGCTAGGCGTAGAGTTGTATCACGGTAGTGGGAGTTCTGAACAGGCGTTAAAAAATTACTTCTCTCGGCTCCCTTCTAACTGTTAGCCACCCTAAAAGTCCTTACCCAGTGTGGGAAGGTGCCCATTTATCCCCTAGTCAACAAGTAAGCTCAACTCCTAGGAAACGTGTGACGCTTCGGCTGTGTGAGAATGGTGCGAAAACTCTTCATCATCATCGTTATTCTCATCATCATCATCGTCCGAGTCCCTTAGGACAACTCCCTTGCCCTTCTTGGGCGGAGGGGCATTAGCCGAGTCCTCTGCATGACGTTTAGACGGTGCCTCCTTGTGGCTGGGAGCTTCGGGGACGGGATATGTGGAGAAGAATGCGCCACGTCCCTGTGCAAAGATTAAATTAGATCAATCATGACAGATAACCTAAAACCACAACAAAGGTCGAAGGGAATTTTTCTGGTTACCACTGAAGGAGGATTTGACAGGCAGTACGTAGCCGGACAATCCTTGTTCTCTATGATTGAGCCCGAGGCGAAGAGCTCAGTCACTCGGGAGATCAAATCCTTATGTGAGATTGGATCTTCAGTTTCCCGGGTGGAGTCTTGGACTCCCGAGTATTCGTACCCGAGGTGCACTCTCTACTTGATGGGCTGGACACGGCGAACGTTGTAGTTCATGACAACACCGATCCCGGTTAGCCCGGCGGACTTTAGTCTTCCGATGAGGATGAGCAGCTCCTTGACTTGGCTCCCTTCGCCTTCGGCGAGGAGATAGGACCAGGAATGACTGACCGTGGGGCACTCTCCGGAGAATGAAGGAAGGACTGGGGGAAGATTGGCACAATAGAACCATTCGGAATGCCAGCCTTTATTTGAAGTTTTCATGGAAAGATCAAAGTAGAATTTTTTGGCCCCTTCCCGCAGTTGGAATCCCGCGCCGCCTGTGGCTCTAGGAGAATTCTTGTTGGGGTAGGGCTTGAGGAGGAAAAGACTTTTGAAGAGATCAAAGTGAGGGGCGATCTTAAGATACGCCTCACATATATGAATAAAGACCGCGATTTGAAAAATCGAATTGGGGTTAAGGTGAGTAACTTCGATCCCATAGAAACGCAACAATCCTCAAACGCAGCGGAGGAAGATGGACTCGAAGACCACCACCTCGTCGGAACGAGGGGTGGGGGAGGACTCACCGGCGGTGGCGCGCCATGAGATCAGCTCTTCTGAGGGGAGCACGCCGGCGGAGACAAGTTTCTGTAGCCTCCGGTCAGTCGTGATGGATTTCATCCATTCCTTGGCGCCCTTGAATGACTTTGAGGCGAGGTGAGATTGGGAAGCCATTGTAGATCGGCGACGGTGGCGGCGGAGGACGCGATGGACAAGAACCCTAGCGGTGAAGTTTGTTGGGGAGGGCGAAAAGACTGGCTCGAAAAATTGGCGGGATAAACTAACTTCGTTACCCTGTTCCTAATATATGATAACGGGCTATGTGGATAACATAGACCCCGGGTATCCACACGGCAGGCCTAAAAGACCACCCGACAGGGGATGAACCAAGTCAGGTGGATAAGGACGGGTACCACTCGGACTCTAGAAGACTTGCTCGGCAAGAAAAGACATGAAGATAGAAGCCTATCCCTAATTAATAGGGAAGGTATACTTGTAATCCCGGATAACTACTAGAGGATAGAGATAGGAATCCTACCTCGTAACCGACTAGGACTCCTCCTTGTAACCCCACCCCCTCCACTATATAAAGGGGTAGGGGGCCATAGTTCGGCATCTACATCTTGATTGATCGTCTCCCAGGGGTTGATCATCATCTCCACACCCATGGAGAGACATCTCCTGATCATCTTGTACACATATACCCCATATAATCCCGAGCACGGGGCGTAGGGTATTACCTCCGCCATGAGGGCTCGAACTCAGATAAATCCTCGTCTTGTGCTACCATCGAGTTTGGATCTTGTGCATCGCCCCATATATAATCATTGCCGCGGTGACCCCCGCTTAGTCACCGATCGGCGGTTGCGCGCCGGTAGTAGAAGGCGTCAAGATCATCTTCGTCAAGCTCGATGGCATCGATCAACGGTGTCGCCGTCGTCTCCGCCCCCGGAGCCGACTACGTCATCAACGACTTCAGAGACTACACCTCTCGGATTTGGATCAGATCCAATCTAGGGGGAACTACAACAATGCCTCCCGCTCGGGTTGGGGAAGGCCATGGCTATCTACTCATGAGTAGTACGCCAACGGCTCAATTCCCGACTCGGATACGGCGAAGGCTCGAAGACAGGTTCTGACGTCATCTTGTTTCTACAATTCCCGTTGATCTAGAAGAAATTTCAGAATAGACTGGATGCGTTGGAAAGATAATTTCGTTAGTTTTCCGTGAAGCCCAAGAACGCTCAAAACGGAGTCCGGATGTGTCTGAGACATCCGTTTGAAGGCAGGCTGCGCGAGAAGATCGCGAATCTCAGCAAACTCGTAAAACCCAGCTGCGGAGGGTGTGGCTTGCGGATATGCCGTGATACACCTCCAAGGGTATCAAGGATCAGCAAGGAGCTTCTCCAAACAATCGACGACTAACACTTCTTCCGGACTCGTATCCGATCTAGTCCGAGGAGAACATCGACATCGCTTCGTCTGGACTCTCGTTCGGGTCTAGAAACGCCGCTGTCACCCGCTCCCGAGTGGTGTGTCGGGAGCTCAATTCCCGACTCGGATACGATGGGAACCCAACCAAGGACTTCTACAACACTTTCGTGGATTCGGACATGATCCAATCCGTGGGAGGAATCTACAGCGTTTCACTCGAACTCCCGATCGTGTTGGGAAACGCCACCGCCGCCTACCGACGAGTAGTGCACCGGGGGCTTAATACCCGACTCGGATACGGTGACGTCCCGATGGAGAACAAATCTCGGGTGGTGACCGTCATCGGCAACAAATCACTCGGACTCGATGATCTTAGTGACCATCGTGCGACGCCGGCTTCATCAACCGCGAGATGAACATGAGAAGAAGATGCGATCTGTTCCCATTCAGATTCTGGAAGGAACTTGTATCGTGATTTTCCGTCGACTCAGAAAGAGTTTCGGCGTGAAATAAGATGCATTGGAAATCTTATCTCGTTATCTTTCTAACGAATCCAAGAACTCCTAAATCCGACTTCGGATGCGACCGTGACGCCTTTTTCAAGGCAGTCTGCGTAGAGAGGTCGTGAATTTTGGCGAGCTCGTAAAGCTCGTCGATGCCGGCTACGGCGTGAGGATTGATCATGCCACATGTCATGGGACGTTGAAAACCAGCGAGGACTTTCATCGGCTTTCGTCAGGCTACACCAACCACATGGAGATCATTTACGACTACGGCTCGGCGAGACCTCGACGAGCATGTGCTGTTCGACACCGACCACGACGTGTGCTACTCGGTGTTGATCGAAACTTGAACGACTACTTCCTATACTAAGCTACGCGCCTACGCCTCCAAGGTCTACACCCGCGCCACAAGCGACCAAGTATTCAGCTTGGCTGTACGCCATCGCGCGCCACGAGCGCCCGATACGGCTGCACGCCTGTAGCTTCAAATCTACGGCTCGGCGACAAGCCACTCGGCTACACGCCTATGCCAGCGCCACGAGCGCCCAAGTCTACGGCTCGGCGACACGCTACTCAGCGACATGCCTACGCCCGCGCCTACGCCTCCAAGGTTCTGGCTGGTATGTCGCCATCATCGCACCCCGAGCGCCTCGCAGACGCCGCGTAACTTCAAATCTGGCTTCGGCGACAAGCGATCGGCTACACGCTATGCCGGCGCCACGAGCGCCCAAGTCTCTGGCTTCGGCAACACGCTACTCGGCGACACGCCTCGCCGCGCCTCGCCTCCAAGGTCTCATAAAATTGGTTGACGCCATCGCGCGCCACGGCGCCCGTGCGGCCGCGCGCTCAGAAGCTTCAAATCTATGGCTCGGCGACAAGCCACTCGGCTATACGCCTATGCCAGCGCCACGAGCGCCCAAGTCTACGGCTCGGCGACACGCTACTCAGCGACACGCCTACGCCCGCGCCTACGCCTCCAAGGTCTACAGCTCGGCTGTACACCATCGCGCGCCACGAGCGCCCGGTACGGCTGCATGCCTGTAGCTTCAAATCTATGGCTTGACGACAAGCCACTCGGCTATACGCCTATGCCAGCGCCACGAGCGCCCAAGTCTACGGCTCGGCGACACGCTACTCAGCGACACGCCTACGCCCGCGCCTATGCCTCCAAGGTCTGACTCGGTTTATCAGACGCTATCGCCAGCGCCCACAGCGCCCGCAGTGCGGCCGACGCTTAGAAGCTTCAAATCTATGGCTCGACGACAAGATACTCGGCTACACGTCTATGCCAGTGCCACGAGCGTCCAAGTCTACGGTTCGGCGATACGCTACTCTGCGACACGCCTACGCCCGCGCCACGAGCGTCGAAGTATTCAGCTTGGCTGTACACCATCGCGCGCCACGAAGCGCCGTGCACGGCCGCACGCTGTAGAATTCAAATCTACGGCTCGGCGACAAGCCACTCGGCTACACGCCTACGCCAGCGCCACGAGCGCCCAAGTCTACGGCTCGGCGACACGCTACTCAGCGACACGCCTACGTCAGCGCCACGAGCGTCAAGTCTCACTTCGGTATGCAGACGCCATCGCAGCGCCATGAGCGCCCGACGACCCTGCGCTCAGAGCTACAAGTCTACGGCTCGGCGACAAGCCACTCGGCTACACGCCTACGCCAGCGCCACGAGCGCCCAATTCTACGGCTCGGTGACACGCTACTCTGCGACACGCCTACACCCGCGCCACAAGCGACCAAGTATTCAGCTTGGCTGTACGCCATCGCGCGCCACGAGCGCCCGCAGACGGCTACTACGCTGCATTGCAGATTCTGGCTCGGCGATAAGCCACTCGGCTACACGCCTACGCCAGCGCCACGAGCGCCCAAGTCTACGGCTCAGCGACACGCTACTCAGCGACACGCCTACGCCCGCGCCACGAGCGTCCAAATATTCAGCTCGGCTGTACGCCATCGCGCGCCACGAGCGCCCGGTACGGCTGCACGCCTGTAGCTTCAAATCTACGGCTCGACGACAAGCCACTCGGCTACACGCCTACGCCAGCGCCACGAGCGCTCAAGTCTATGGCTCGGCGACACGCCACTCGGCTACACGCCTACACCAGCGCCACGAGCGTCCAAGTCTACGGCTCGGCTACACGCCTACGCCTACACCAGAGCTAAGTTCTCATTACCATAATATTTTCTTATAAATCTAAGTTGTTTCTTGACTTGCTACTTAGTTGGTCTCCAACTAAGCTGTAAGTCGGGGGTTACACCTAATAGGTGCACATGCGTGCACTTTTTGTTGCTTTCTCTTTATGATCGCAAATGAATCCGAGTGGTTTTTTCTGAGTAGTGAAGCTCTGACCCACAAAACGGCGAACTCTAGTCACTCGATATGCGTGCCTGGGAAAAGAGCCATGAGCCAATTCCCGATGCCCGGGGGCTAGACTAGTAGGGCAGAGTGCTTAACAAAAGAAAGATTACTTGGAGGACTTTAATATCAAAAAGAAAAAGTAGCAAAAGCATAAAAATTATCAAATTAAAGCAGTCGGACCTTTCATGCAAGTGTTTGTCTTTTCATTCAGATACTGGCTAAATCCTACATGTACATGCTACAGGGGTTCATGGTTTTTACCTCATCAAGTACCTTCTACGACTCCGTACACGAGTAAGAAGGAATTGCTTAATGAGCGATAATTACGGCTCGACTAGCGCCCGGCATGGCTACAATCCTACGTCCGCGCCTCGACCGTCCAAATCTATAGCTCAGCAAGCACCTGGCACAGCTATACGCCCACGCCAACTTCGTTACGACTATATGTCTACACCAACTTTGGTACGGCTATACGCTTACGCCTCTGGCCATAGGCCACCTGCATACTGGCGCTAACTACGCCTTCGGTTATGCGTCACAACCAAATGGCTACTAAGCGCATCGGGCTAAGCCAAATTCAGCCTCGGTGCACCCCTTTGAGGGCATATCACCGGCAGAGCTACAAAAAAATTACCCATCTCTTGGTATACCCCATGTTGGGTCACTAGTTGGTCACTGCATGTCAGGATCAGATACCAGTGATGTCGGGATTGAGTTTCGATGGTACGCTCCAGTTGGGGCCTATGCTGTACACCGCTACCCGGGTATGGATACCATACGGCTGAACTCTTTCCTTAAGGTACGCCCCGTGGTGGGGTCGCCAGCTGTATTCCACTACAGTGGGATACAGGTACCGCCTGGCTAACAACAATGATATGCCCCATGTTGGGACACTAGGCGTATTACTGCATGCATCGGATCACGTATCATTGGGCCAAACCCTATCCGGATGGTATGCTCCATGTTGGGCCAAGCTTTACTTCTCTGAGCAGGTGTACCAGATGGTAAAAATACGGTATGCCCTTTGGGGCCACCACCAGATCCTACTTGATTGGAATGCAGTACCGCTCAACTCTTCAAATTAAACCAGTGGTACGCCCCATGTTGGGTCGCCAGTTGTACATCGCAAGATGAGTACAGGTATCACTCGACTTTTCAACCAAAACCAGTGGTACGCCCCATGTTGGGTCGCCAGCTGTACATCGCAAGGCAATCATGGTATCACTCGGCTTTTCAAAAAAACCGATAAATGCGCCCCATGTTGGGTCGCCAAATTGTACATCGCAAGAAAATACAGTATCACTCGGCTCTTCACCAAAACCGATGTATGCCCCATGTTGGAGTCGCCACCGTACATCGCAAAGACAAGTACAGTATCACTCGGCTCTTCACCAAAACCGATGGTACGCCCCATGTTGGTCGCTAGTCAGTACATCGCAAGACGCAATCACAGTATCACTCGACTCTTGACCAAAACGTACGCCCCATGTTGGAGTCGCCAACAGTACATCGCAAGACGAGTACAGTACCACTCGGCTTTTCAAATCCAAAACCAATGGTACGCCCCATGTTGGGTCATGGTAGACATCGCAAGATGAGTACATATACCACTTCATCAAAATCAAGGTGATCGCCTTACAATGGGCCGTTCGCGAAACTCCGCAATCCCGGCCGGGTATCACTAACAACTCTCTATGAGTCCTTCACGGTCTAAATCGCGAGATAATAGGCGTAAAAGCGGTCGGGAAGGAGCAAAGAACAATCTATAAGCACTCGGCATGAAGCATGACTCATCAAGGTGCGATAAATAAGAGCACAAACTCGACTATGAAGCACTCGGGGCTATCATGGATAACATAGACCCGGTATCCACACAATGGGCCTAAAAGACCACCGGCGAGTGATGGACCAAGTCGGGTGGATAAGGACGGGTAGCACTTGGACTCTAGAAGACTTGCTCGGCAAGAAAAGACATGAAGATAGAAGCATATCCCTAATTAATAGGGAAGGTATACTTGTAATCCCGGATAACTCCTAGAGGATAGAGATAGGAATCCTACCTCGTAACCGACTAGGACTCCTCCTTGTAACCACACCCCCTCCACTATATAAAAGGGGTAGGGGGCCATAGTTCGGCATCTACATCTTGATCGTCTCCCAGGGGTTGATCATCATCTCCACACCCATGGAGAGACATCTCCTGATCATCTTGTACACATATACCCCATATAACCCCAGAGCACAGGACGTAGGGTATTACCTCCGCCATGAGGGGCTGAACCTGTATAAATCCCTGTCTTGTGCTACCATCGAGTTTGGATCTTGTGCATCGCCCCATATATAATCATTGCCGGCGGTGACCCCCCAGTTAGTCACCAGTCGACAGGCTACGTTGCGCATTCTGGGCCGGACTTTGTATGGCGCTGGATGCGGCCTCTTTGGGAAGGCTCGGGTAACCACTCGGGTGGCCAAGTGCTTTGTCCCGAGAGGTTTGCTGAAGTGTCGGATGTCAGTTTGGGAGCGCGTAGTTTCAACTACTCGGATGAAGACAATATTACTTGCAAATTCAATGGTTATCAATTGAAGACCAGAAGATGAATGCACAAGGGATCTGATGGAGTTTTCAAAAGATTTTCATTAAGTGGCTCTTAGGCCTAATTACATAAATTCTGCGGCACAGCACAGTGAGCTAGGACTCGTTGCTGGCTCACAGGGAAGCAAAAGAAAGGAAAAGAAGGACTGCTCCGATGGCCACTTCATGTCTAGAATAGAGAAGACCAACGCATCCTTCAAAGGCGTGCGTGTTGGGAAAAGCTGTGGAAGGCCACGGACAAGAACCCTAATGGAGTCTTGTGCGATGCGCTCCGCGTGATCTTTCCTCCACTATTGCCACTCGGCCGTAACAGCGGCTCTTTCGGCGTCTTGTGCGATGCGCTCCGCGCAATCTTTCCTCCACTATTGCCACTCGGCCGTAACAGCGGCTCTTTAGGCGATGGCGCGGGCAGTTAGTTCGACGGCGCCGGCCTCCCACAGATCCACCTCTTCGACTTGATCCGCCATTGCACTCGAGAGGAAAAGAAGGTGGGAGCCTTGGTGAAGAAAGGGGAAAAAGACTCGGAGACTGGATGAGGAGCGATGCGCTACATCTGGGTCCTTTTTTATACAACGGAGAAGTTCAAAGGGCGCGCCTCGCTATTTGTTCTGAACACAGTGAAATTATCATGGTGATGGGACGGAAGTGGGTGCGGTTGCGCTTCTCGGCGGAAACGCGTGACGCTTCGGCTGTGTGAGAATGGTGCGAGAACTCTTCACCTCCCCTAAACGGGCTTGGGCCAAAATAAGCAAAGGGCGATCCCCTTAACAGGCTTTCTTAACACGCCACTAGCGGTGGCAATGTGTTAACATTGAGCCTAATTCGGACTCGGTACACCCTGGAGGCCATATGACCGGAAGCGCCACATGAAAAATATTTCACGGCATACCCCATGTTGGGTCACTAGCTAGCTTTGCATGCTCAAGGTTGGGTGTTGGTGAAATTTGGGTACAGTTTCGGAGGTATGTCTTTTTAAGGTTGCCAGTTGTGTACCGCTACCTGGATACAAATACCACTTGGCCAAACTGTATCCAATCGGTATGCCCTTACGGGTTGATAGCTGATCCTTTCTATGGATGGGACAGGTACCACTTGGCTAAAACGTGTGCCCCATGTTGGGCCGAGTGTTGGTTCTTACAAGTTGTGGCCAGTCATCTGATGTTGTTATTCTTTCAAACGCATAATTTACAAAGATGCAAAGAAGACTAAGTCAGTAATTATGCGTGTTTAAGGCATGCCCCATCTTTGGGTCAATTGCTGCTCTTGCGATGCGAGGGTAGGTGCCAAGTAGCCGAATTTATCTGTTGAGGTGACGTGCCCAATGGGCCGAAAAAAGCTGTGGTTTTGGTATTGCCAATCCTGGCGTCGCTTCAACACAAAAGACTTCAGATTTCTTGAGTTCTTTACAATCTCTTTTCAGATTACAGGAAGCATTGGCGAAACCAGTCGGTCGGACATCTGACTCGATCGTAAAGCACTCAGGGGCTACTATGGACTACATGAGCCCCGAGTATCCTTTAGAAGGCCCATGAAGGAGCAGATGGGGGACGACCCAAGTAGGCTGATTAGGATAGAGATCACTCGGGTTACGTATAACTTGAGCACCAAGGAAGTTTTCGAGGATATAGCCAAGCTCCATGTAATTAGGAGATCAATACTTGCATATCATGCATCGGTAAAACCGAACCTGGTACCATATGCTACGTACCACCATGTAACTCTATCTCCCCCTGCACTATATAAAGGGAGGGGGTAGGAGGCCATATGCATATACAATCATCCACAGCATCATATACGATCATCATCTTCTACAATCACATTCCCAGAGCACAGGAAGTAGGTATTACCTCCGAGTTGAGGGCCTAAACTTGTATAAATCCGTGTCTTGCGCTACCATCTGGCTTGGTTCTTAAGCGTGCCCCCGTATAAATTCATTGCCGACGGTGACCCCCGATCAGCTACCCGTCAACAGTTGGCCCTCCAGGTAGGGGCTACCGTCAAGATCATCGGTCAAGCTAGATGGCTTCTTCAAGATCGCCGCCCATCGCCATGAGGCTTGGACAGTCGCTGCGCTTCGGCTCCGTGGACTTCATCGCCGATGGCATTGGCAATCTTCGTCTCTCCCTCCTGGAGAGATCCCCCAACAAGAAGGTATGCGCGACTAATGTGACCCATTGCCCTTTGGCTTGGAGAATTCTGCATGTACCTTCGGCAGATTGGTCCACCTACGGTCCAACTTGGCACCTCTTCCCGAAGAGGGCAAAGAAGGATTCGGCGGAATCATCCCCTCGGGCATGGATTCGATTCACCCAGATGAAGACTCAGCACCCCCGACTGGATCTCCCTCCGATCTTAGGAATCTTGCCGCGACAAGCGCGCAGGCGGATCCCGAGACTGGGATAGGAGGTGACCACTCGGGAAATCGATCTACAGATCCAGTCGGACTCAACCGATTGGATCCAACCATGTTCGTGGGTGTCATTAACACTGGCCAACCCATTGGACAGAGCGAACAGGTTAGCCTCTCCCTCTCGGTCTCAGAGTCCGACGGGACAACGAAGGTCTGCAACTACCGGGAAGTCTTCGTCCTTGGCGTGGACGACCACCATTCTGCCTCCCAACTAGTCGGGAATGAGGCGGCCGCCACTGAGGCGGTCGACGTGGACCCGCACCGCGCCGAAGATCAAGATCGCCTACGACAACTTCGCATCCGCGGACGCAGTGTCTAGAACGAGCTGCGCGTGGTGAAATTGAGGGATCAGGACATCTACACCACTCCCTAAGCAAACATCGTCGCATCGAAGACTCTTCATGAAACCATCGCACCGCAGCTGCCTGAGAGCAGCCCGCTTGTCCAGACCTTGGCTCGAGCAACGGCCATAGTCGAGATGGCGGCCATTCAGTAGAACGAGGCGCACCCCGCTCCCACCGCCACGGCTCACAGCCGCTCTGGGCGCAACTGGAGTAGGGCGCACGCCTCTGCCGCCGGCGGGTCCCATCCGTCGGTAGGTCACGACCTCCGCCACGATATTGAAGCCAAAAGGAGGGAGCGCGCCGAAGGCGATCGGCACTCTCATAGCTATCGCAGTCGGCGCCACGATGATCACACTGAGAGCACTGCCAATCGGCGCGACCATTGCCAAGACCCGCGGCGGGAGCATCGCAGCAAATCCCCGTGACGGCGGCGGCCATGGCCCTTGGAAGGGATTCGGGCCTTTACCCCAGACCTCCGCCAAGTGGTTTGGCCGGACGGTTTTAAGCTCACAGGCATCGACAAGTTCCATGGCGAGAGGGATCCTAAGAACTGGCTGTAGGTTTACGCCCTAGCAGTCAGCGCAGCAAGAGGAGATCAGAATGTGATGGCAAACTACCTGCCAGTCGCTCTGACCCCAACCGCTCAGACCTGGCTTATGGGACTCCCGGAGAACTTAGTCGAGTCTTGGGACGACCACCAGGGAACAGTTCGTCGCCAATTTCCAGGGGACCTATGAAAGGCCCGCTGGGAGATGGGAGATCGGACAGTTACATCATTGCAAGAATGAGACTCTCCGTAAGTTTATGAAGCGATTTACCAAGAAGAAGAACGAGATCCGGGACGTTTTGGAGCAAACGGTCATCGATGCCTTCTTCGCCGGATGCAAATCCGAGAAGTTAATCAGGCAAATGACTCGAGACCCCGCGGAATCTCAAGGCGATGTTCACAATGGCGGAACAGGAGTCCAACGTTGAGGAAGCCATCATGAACCATCGTGGTGGCAACGATGGAGGCCCAAGAAGAAGCCAAATGATGAATAGAACAAACTCAATGACAAGAAGCGCAAAGGGGACGAGATGATCGCCAACATGGAGCGTTATTGACCAAAGCCCCCTAGCGACAACGACTATAACAAGGTCATGGAAGCGGTATGTCCCTTTCACCTCGTGGAAAACATGCTATCAAAGACTGCCTCATTCTCCAGAAGTTCACCGACAACACGAAGCAGTCGGCGATCAAGGGTGGACACGGTAAGAAACCTGATGGAGACTACCAAGACGCTGTGCACTAGATCAACTACATATTCGGGGGCTCGGATGCGTATGAATCCAAGCGGAAGCAGAAGCTTACCACTCGGGAGGTCAACGCAATTGACGGCGTGTTCTCCGCTCAACCACTGCGGATCACACCCCTGGTCAGATTTCTAGTCTGCTAGCCAACTCGATCAAGCTCGATCCGATTTGAGCGTCGGGCACAACAAGGAGCGACTTCAGATTTACCTGTGTTCGACCCCTCGGGTAATAGTCCTACTCCTCGCTGAGCCTTAGCTCTTTTTCTCGATTGTGGTTGAATGGGAATGTGTTTACAGAGTGCCTCGAATGCACGAACGCTTCTGTGACTGTGTGTGTTCGTATGCCTCTCCTCCCTTCTCTTCTTTTCCTTTCTTTCTCTCCTCCCTTTTTCCTTCCCTTTCTCCCTCTCTCTCCCCTCCTTTTATACAAGCTTTGGGTCAAGGAGAGAGCCGAGGGAGTAGGCAAGACTGTGCTCAAGATTACTTGACAAGACACGACGAAGAGACGAAAACATGCCGCTGCCCACGCCTTGGCCAGCCTCAAGGTTTCCGCAAGTGGCCTCGACCGCATAGTCACACCGGTGAGTCTGCGGGTGGGGCCCCGCTCCTCCCGACACGGGCGGCCTCCTCAAGCAAACCTTCTCTCTGCGGTCAATTCTTCATACCATGTGTGGATACCGCCAGACCGCAAGGGTCATCAGAAGGTAATCATTTCTTCCTCTGCCTATCCGCTGCGGGTGTCTCAAGAATGCGCTTGCTCCCGCAGCAGGGAGCCTTCGCTCAAGACTCATTCTCGCAATGCCTCGCCAAGCGCTCGGACCCGGGCGCGCATGGGCTCCCCGCCTGTCTTCGAGGGGGCTCACGCACGCACCCGGCTGGCGCGCTGGGCCCTCCGGCCGAGAGGCTCGCCCACGCTGGGCTGGGCCTTGTTTCGCCTGGCCGACGCTGGGCCCTGGGGCCTTCTGGTCGGAGGGGCTCACCCGCGACTCCGCCTTGGCGCGCTGGGGCCCTCCTGCCTCCCGAGGGGCTCACCACGCCACTGGGCCTTGTTCGCCTCTTTGACTCGTGGGGCCCTCGCCTATGGTCGGAGGGGCTCGCCCGACGACCCGCCTCGGGCGCTGGGCCCTCCCGACCTCGAGGGTTCGCCCATGCCACTGGACCTTGCTCGCCTGGCCGACGAGGGGCCCTCCTGCCCTCTGAGGGGCTCACGCCATGTGGGGCCTTGCTCGCCACCGACGCGTGGGGCCTCTCGGCCTTCCTCAGTTCTTTGTACCCCTATTTATTACACCGACAAGAGCCCCGGTCCACCATGATACGCGAACCGTCACAGATGCTTTTTCCATTTCTTAGCGGCGGAGACTAATCGTGGGGAGCCCACCACCGCAACGTACGCTGATTCTCCACCGCACACGATCTTCCTTAGGGAACCACGCCGCCAGCGGAAACCAAAACGCCAGGGGCAATGATGATGCCCTGCCAAGGCGGAATCTAAACCGCCGCCGCGCGCGCCCCACGCCTATAAATATTTCTCAGCGGTAGCGCTAATCCTTCCGCACGCTTAAGTCTTCAAGTTGCCCATCGCTTCTTCGCCGCTACCACGCCTCTCGCCAATCGCTACCCAAATTTTTGCCGCCCACCGTCAAATTTTCCATGGCTCCCAAGCGCAGCAAAGGCCGCCGCGGATGCCGCACCATCTTCGAGCCGCCTCGCTCGCTTCCACCGCCGATGAGGATCGGTGGCGCTTCCAAGTTCGCGTACCGACCGCCGCCTGGTTCCGCACCGCACTATCGCTGCCGAGTCCTCGCGTCCGGAGATCGTGACCTTCTCTGAAGCGAGCTCAAGCGGGCCTTGTCCCGCCAGACTCAATTCTTCTTGGGGTGCTTTCGCTTACGGGATCCAGGCGGCGACCTTGTTCCTAACTCGATCATGGCCTCGGTCATCTTCGCCCACCTTCGCGAGATGTTCGTGGGGGCGATGCGAACCTCCCGCTCTGGCGCCGACTCTTCGCCTTTGCACACGGCTCGCGCCGAGCGCGTTGAGCAGCTATTGCGCCCGCGTCACCTCCGCTTTTATCTCGCCGTGGTCAAGTCCAACCGAAGAATCGGCACAAGCAGTGGGTGACGTGGAGGACTCCAAATGTTGCGACGATCTTGCCCTTCCCGACGATCCCGCTGAGCTCCATCGCCGATCGGGGAGCCCAGACGACGATCTTATGATGAGACGAGATTATGGC
>JAYEVB010000371.1:0-22782 GCA_036346415.1 Raddia guianensis | reverse complement strand
GACATAAAGGATCAACGGCTCGCCCGTCCGGGCGACCAAAGACGCGGGAAGTAAGATACTTTTCAGCCCGTCGAACGCCTCCCCGTGCTCCTGGCCGCCCACTGAATGGTTGGTCTTCTTCAGAGCTCCCGTAGAGGGAGATTTTTATCCCTAGGCAGCTATAAAGCGCTCAGGAAGTCCGTGCAACCCACTGCTACATCCAGCATTCACCAAGTCGGCCTGGGCTTCATGTTCTCGAAACCGCTGATCTTGTCGTGGTTCTCTCAACTCCTCCGGGAGAAGAGGAAACCCAGCGCTTTGCTCGGCTGTAACGGGCGAACACACTTCTGGATTGAGCTTGATGCAAGTTTCCTCAAGTTGGCGATGGTTTCCTCCAGTCGCCGCCATCAACTCCTCCGCCTTCTTGGACATCACCACCACCGTGTCGCCGACGAGACACTTCCATGTTCCGCCTTATTTGAGGGCGGTGATGATATGCATATTCGGTAGGTCGGGCCTGCATTCTTCAATCCAAATGCCATCTCCTGTAGCAAGAGACGCCCATGGGCGCCACGTTAGGCGTGTCTTGTCTTCATCTTCTTCGCCATGCTAACTGGTGGTACCGAGTATGCATCCAAAGACAAATGCCGCACCTCGCCCATGGAGTCGACGATGAGGTCAACGCGGGCAGCTGGCACGGATCCTTCGGCATGCCTTGTTGATATTGGTGAAGTCTACGCACATCCTCCACCGCCTGCTAGATTTCTTTTGACGAGGACAGGTTCTTTAGCCACCGGGAAGGGCAACGTCGAACGACCTCGCTTCTAAAAGCTTGTCCACCTCTGGAGGATAACGCCCGGGCGCCTCCACCGACTACCGCACCTTCCGTGATAACCGGTCACATACCGGAAACGCTGCCAACTTATGCTCAATCACTCCGGGACCCCACCATGCCTGGACGGTTGCCATGCAAACACGCTTCGTGTTAGGATCGAGGAAGGAGACGAAAGCACGCTTCCTATTTGGCGCAGAGAGGCGCCCACCCGAACGGTTCTTCGGTCGAATCACCACTCAGGGAGATCGCTTAACCTCCATGACTAACCGGGAGGTACGGATTCACGGCTGAGCTCCCAGAGTCGAAGCTTCGCCTTCGCCGATTGCTTCGCCAAAGCCGAGCGCCGTTCTTGTCGCAGCCGAGCGCCCGAAGCGGTCCATCAGAAGACGATAGGCTACTGCCTCGGGATCTTCACCACCATATATGGTATAGTGGCAGTCGCCATGAACTTGGTCAAGACCGCCGACCTAGTATGGCGTTGTACGGAGGTCAAGTCCGCCACCAAATCGAGCACCTCTGCGCGAAAGTTGTCGAGTTTTCCAACGCCACCGGAGGTCGACGCGCTCGCAGGGACGGACTCAGCCGTGGATGCCGAAGAACGGAGCGCTTTGCCGAAGCTCCTCGCTGTTGGATCCGAGCGCCTTGCGACTCGGGCAGATAGGAGGTTGAGAGAGTTCTTCGTCGACCAAAGACCCGCCTTGCTTGATATTCCGGACCGCGGGCGCAACCACGATCGGGAGATGCCCTGCCGGGCCGCCGTGCGATTGATCGACAAGATCACCAACGTAACGCCGCTACGACTATGCTACCGCCTTGCTGATCCTGCCGCTGGCACGGCGGGCGACACCTTCATCGCACGCCAAAGTTAGCGTACGGATAGGCGGCCGATCCGCCGGATGGACGATACCGACCACGCCCACTGCCGCCAGCTGCGAAGCCGCCTCCGCCCTCTTGCCGCCGCTTCTGACGCTATTGTGGACGCCGCCGTGGACGCAATATCTTGTCGACGACATGGCAATCACCCGTCGTCGGGAATTGTTGCGTGAATGGGACAAGAAGTCCCTCCGCTCCACTCTGGGGACGGCGGTCTCGCCTCGCCGCCGGCAAGCCGAGGGTCGCTGTACACGGCGTCGCTTCGTCAGCCTCGGGACTGCTCTCCGCTCCTTTTTTTCCGCCGCACATGGGCTGGCATGCCGTTGTCACAGCGTTGAAACAGTCAAGGCCGGGCGCCAGACTCGCCTGGTTCGCCGCTTTTGCTTTTCTTGTCCGCCGGGTTTTCGAGGTCCCCTCATTTGTCCCTCAATGCCCTCGCCTCTGCGGTCGGGCGGAAGCGAGGCCTCCATCAAGGGCACACTTGTGGGCCGTGGTGAAGAGCTCTTCCGCTGCCTTGATCTTTTGGTGGCCATCTTCTCTTGACCTGGGGTCTCGGCCCCTCTCCCCAAGGTGACAACGGCGCTGATGGAGATGTCAGAATGGTGTTGCGAACTCCGATCGGTGCGCCGATGAAGTCGCCAGCGACTTCTTCTTCTCGCTCCACATTAGGAGATCGGGCCGAACTCTTCTCCGCGACGCACGCGCGCAGCCTTTCTTCGGGTAAGGCGCGGCAATGACTTCTAGAGCCTCCTCGCTTCCGGATGCGCTGACCCCGCCCGCTGCGCTCGCCGTCTCGACGGCTACCAAGAGGCGCCACCTTCTTCGCGGAGGCAGATCGCGGAACCTCCTCGGTCGCCACGGGCGGTACGGCTGGCCAAGACGCATGGCAGGTCGCCAGCCGAGCTTGGTCGCAAGTCTTCTCCAGGTCGCAGATGGCGGTCCTCTGGCGGACCGAGATCACGCCACCAGACGCCGCTCGCCGAATTTCCTGAGGAGTCGCCGCCTCGTTGCTCGCCCCGCCTCCTCACGCCAGAGATCCATCGAGGGAAGCGGAGAAGCAAAGAGCGGAGGAAGCGAAACACCGGTTCCCGCGCTTCGCGGATTTCACCACCACCGCGGGCGGCATCCACGAGAAGGCCTAAGCCGCCAGCCACGGCGCCGCCGGGAATCTGTAGTCACCGAATCGCGCTGTTGTCCAAGCAGGCTCCTCGCCGCATGGAGGTTTTGTGCTAGAGTGCACTTCTCCAAGCTGCCAGCGCCGCCAGCTAAATCGGGACGGCAAGGCTTCGGCTGATCCACCGCCATTGTCGTTAGCCTCGACGCCGGGCAGCTCATGTTTCTGCGGCCGCTTCGATCCATCGCGATCGCTGATCCGCCATCACCACCAAGAGAGGTCAAGAACTCGAACCGGCTTAGCGCCCCTACCGGGCGCGCCATCGATGGCGTGTTCTCCGCTTCAACCACCGTGGATCACACCCTAGTCGATTTCTATCTTGCTAGCCTATCACCGAGCTCGCTGATTTGAGCGTGGACGAAAGAAGGAGTAACACACGGGTTTACCTGTGTTCGACCCTCGCAGTAATACCCCTACCCTGCCGAGCCTTAGCCCTTTTCCGTGTTGTGGTTGTGTGGAATGTGGTTACGTATCGCTGAACCCCTCTCTCCTCTCTCCGCCCTTTTATACAAGCCTTGAGTCAAGGAGAGAGCCGTGGTAGGCAATACAAGATTCTCAAGACAAGACATCGATAAGACATGAGGGACACGACAGAGAGACGTAAAACGCGTCGCCATCAGATACAAGACGGCGCCGCCCACGCTGCGTTCTCGCAGAAGCTTCGACCGCAGAACGCCCAATGAGATCTGCAAGGGGCCCCACTTGTTCTTCCGACGCTGGCGACGAAGCTTGATGATGGCAAACTCTTCTCCGGCCATTTCACTGCACTACGTTGATACCGGTTAGGCCTCGCAGAGGTCACCGGCGGTAATCATAAGGCACATCAAGTGTGAGGGAAACCAAGATCGAGCTTATCAATGGCAAGCTTGGAAGGTTCATCCTAGAAGAAGGAGAAGACTACAAGACAATGTTTGATCGACTCATGGTATTGATAAATGAGGCCAAGGGACTTGATGCAAGTCTCACCGATCATGAGGTGGTCAAGATTCTACTTCGGGCTATCACTCCAACCAATCGCCATTTAGTGCAAATGATTCGAGATAGAGAAAACTATCACTCAATCACACCGCATGAAGTGCTTGGAAGAATTCTCAGTGATGAGTTGATGGACCAAGAGGCCTCGAACATTAAAGAGATGGCTCAATCAAGCAAGAAGAAGAGCATTGCTTTGAAGGCGAGCAAAGTATCAAAGGCAAAGGATGATAGCTCAAGCAGTGATGAAGATGGGCCAATGAACATGGAAGAGATGGCATTCTTTGTGAGAAGATTCAACAAATTTCTTAAGAAGAATGGCTACAATAGCAAAGGCAAGAAGGACTCCGCAAATCCAACTCTTCAAGAAGTTCAAGAAGAAAGTGCTATGAATGTGGTGAAACCGACACTTCATTGCCGATTGTCCACATAAGAAGGATAAGGACAAGGAAGACAAGAAGAAAGAAAAGAGTTACAAGAAAGACAAAGAAAGAGCAAGAGACACAAGAGAAGTTCAAGAGGTGAAGCTCACATTACGTAGGAGGATTCCGAATCCAACTCCTAATCCGATTCCGACTTCGATGATGAGAGTGTAGTATGTCTTGGAATGGCTATTCCAAAACAACCTCATCTTTATTTGCCGAATTGATGGATGATGATGATGAACCTACATTGTGCTTCATGGCCAAGGGCCCTAAGGTATCATCAAGATCCTCTAAATCTCTAGTCAATTCTTATACTAACAACTCTAGTGATGATGAGGATGATATGAGTCATGCTAGCTTGGTCAAGATGATGAGAAATTTTGATATGGGTAAGTTGACCGAGCTCATGGAGAGAGTTGAGCAACAAGAGGACCTTCTTGAGAAAGGATAAGACTTGCTCATCCTTGAAAAGGAGAGAAACCTTCAACTTGAGAAGGAACTTATGCTGAAAAGAAGAGGGTTGAGGAGATGACCAAAGAATTCTCTAAGGTCACATCTAAAGTAAGCTCTCTTGAGATCAACAATGCTTCACTCAAGGAAGAACTCATCGTGCAAAGGAAGCACATGAGACTCTTAGGGTGAAGTTTGATGATCTTTGAAGAGCACCTCTACTCTTTCAAATGCAACTTGTGACTCACCTCCTTCCACGAGCAATGGTTGTGCAAGGTGCTACAATGTGGATGTGAATGCTTGTGTAACAAATTTTACCACTTTGCAAGATCTTGCTAGTGAAAATGAGAAATTAAAGGGTTTACTTGAAGATGGTATTCAAAGATCTTACAAGTCGAGTAAGGGACTTGATGAGATACTAGATAAGAGAAGAGGAAACTTCAAGAAGGCCGACTTGGCTATATTCCAATCAAGGGCAAGAAAGCACATGTTGTGGTGACACCGGTCACTAAGCCAATCCATTTTGTGAGAGAGCAAGGCTCAAAGGCTCACGCTTTCACTCTACTTTTAATGCCTCTTACATTCTTAAAAGGAATAATTTTCAGAGAGTACTTGCTTATCATGTTGGACCTAAGCGCATTAATGCACCTTTGGTGAGATCCATTTGGGCCCCAAAGGCTCTTGTGATTAACCTCAAAGGACCCAATCAAATTTGGTACCTAAGACCAAAGCTTGAACTTTGGAGGAATATCTCTCTATGGGTCTCTAGTTGGGTACTTGACAAATGGGTAGGATGAAAATGATACGGATAATTTCCGACCGTCCGATCGATCGAGGCATAATAATATCCAAAATATTGAGCCCGGATAATTTTATGGATATCCTAATCCCATAAGGCGGATATGGTACGGATACAATATTATCCGGCGGATATTATCCGAGCTTTTCTTGATAATATCCATGGATATTATCCGATTAGCTAAATCCATCTATAAACTATCTCTATTATATTTCTATAGGATGAATGACTAACACATATAACAACTAGATGCATGTGATTTTACATTTTTTTGCTTTATCGTGTATGATACTTATACACCATCATTTTCATGACTATGAGCCATAAAGTTGAGTCACAAAGAGATAACTATATGTATTTGGATATACTTATTTCTTTAGTATATGTTTTCACAGATATCCGAGAGAGTATCCGATCCGATCCGTATTTGTATCCGATATTATTGGTATCCAGATTTGTATCCGCACTATCCAGATCCTAATCCGATCCGATCAAACTAAATGGATCAAATACAATATGAGTGGTTTCCGATCCGATCCGATCCGCTTATCCCTAACAATGGGTGCACTCATCATATGACCGAGAGAAGGAAATGTTCTCTCAAATTGTGGACGGTTGGGATATCGACCCAAGTCAACCAAGGTTCTTCAAAGAGGAGATAGAGACACACCAACAACCACGTAACAGCAACGAATCAGGAGATGTGGGTTTTATCCTGGTTCAGCCTTCTCGAGAGATAATAGCCCCACGCCCAAATTTTTCTTATATATCAAAGATGATTACAGAGGTGGCTCGACGAGACGAACAAGTCTCGGCGAGATTATGTGTGCAAGTGCGCGAAACTCTAAGTCGGATCCCGCCCCTCTACACCAGAGGGCCTTGTTTATATAGTGCGTGAGCAAACCGATCCACCGAGAGAATATCGGGCCTGCTAATTCTACGGTACGTAATTTAACTCAAGACATGCCAAATATATCCCGAGGTAGATAAGGCATACCCTAGTCTTGGGGATCACGACTTATTCCAATCCGGGAAACCAACGTCCGGTCTTCACGGTTGCAGTAACTCTTGTTCGAGTAGGACTCAAACATCTAATCTTAGGTCAAGATGCACCATGCCGCACTCAAGAGGCTGTTCGGCAGATGCACATGGGCTCGATAGAACCTTCCAGTGAGCCGGGCCTGTAGGTTGCTCCTGATTGGGCTGCAGGGAGGGGCCATGGCAATGGGCCGAATTTTATCCCCGATAGCCAGCCTCGAGACTCAAGTGGAAGGACTCACTAGAGTGGGGTCATCCTCTTGAGACTCCAAGTCACTAAGAGGGTATTTTTCCCGCTATAAAGACGGCAACAAAGCATCAAACAAAGTTGTGGTTCAACTCAACAAGACTTGTTCGGGACCGAACAAACCCGACAAGGCTTTAGTAACCTGCTGCATCGAACAGGAACGACATCCGTCCGAAAGCAGAGCACTCACCTTCAGGCAAACACCGAAAAATAGCCGCTATGCACTCTAACAGTAATCTCCTCACATCATATGCACAGAAAACAAAGCACCGCTTTACCTAGCCGCTGTAGTAAAACTAGCCGCTCGGGACAAAACCGCATGCAGAGCTGCTATACGGGACTATAAAAGTACCTAAGCCACTCGCTGCCACCCACTTCGCCTCGCGCTTTTCCTCTAAGCCCTAGCTCCAACCACGCCAAGATCAAGTACCCAAACTCCATCACCGACCGCTTGTCCAAACCGGGAATCGCTATGGCTAAATTCACAAGCACTAGCTTGACCGAGGAGGACCTTAGGATCCGGGAGGAAGAGGGCCACATCGACACCGTAGCCGGAGGCTGCCCGAGAGAGGATACTCCGAGCCGCCGAGGGAGAGTTCGTTACCAACAGCTTTGCACTGCTCGCTGAGGTCTTCGAGAGCGACTTGCCGAGGCCTTCTTGAACATCAGCGGATTGGAGGTGGCTAACCTCAATCCGAACTCCATCCTCCAGATGGCTTGCCTCGCACACCGCAAGCGAGGGCTATCTGGCATCGATCCGCGGGGCTGTTCCTCCATTACACACAAGAACGAGGGAGCAGCCCGCCGCTCGGCCGGGTGCTACTACTCAAGCTCCGGCCACCGCCGATGATCGCCAGACTCGCCCCACCTCGCCGACTCAATGGGCGCGGTAGGGTGAGGTGGTTCTACAAGTTTGAGCGGCGACAAAGAAACTCGTTTTCACCGGAAGGCGCCGCAAAGGACGCCAATGCCTCGCCGGAGATGACCGCCGAGGACCGGTACATGACGAGGAAGATCGCTTCCTCGTGAGCCTTGGGCTCACGGGCAGGAGATTATTCGACTTCACAAATAATGTGGTCTCGTCTGGCCGCGGAGAAGGTCCTATCCTTCTACAAGATAGAGGGATGGGAAGACATCACAAGGAGAGCACGGTAAGTGCCTTTAAGACTCAACCTCTAAATACATTCTTTCCTCCGAACAGAACTAACAATCCTTCGTTTCGGTAGAGAAGCCAACCGACGCATGGGTGACCGAAGGGTCGACGCCATGTCAAGGCGGCGAAGAAGGACGGGAGGTCACCGCAGGTGGCGACACTGCTCGCCAAGAACGTGCTTGTCCGCATGCATTTGCAGGTAAATTACTTACCTCACTTATGTTGCTAGACTTGCAACGTTGTTTAAATGTTAACGCCCCTTCTCAAAACGCTGCAGAGGACCAATCGATCCTTGGAGGATCGCTGAGGAACTCTCCGGTCCGAGAAGGAGAAGGCGAAGAAGGGCAAGGCCAAAGCGCCACAAAGCCTAAGGTGGCGGCCGAGCCTACGCGAACTCGCCATGACACGGGCGGCCGCCACCGCTGAAGAGACCAATCCGCGCGACGGAACGCATCGAAAGGCACTTGCGGGCGCGCGGTCACCCAAATGATGAGACTAAGCTCCTCCTCGCCGAAAGCAGAGCGACAAGAGGTAAGACTATGGCCCTTCGCTCGGGCAAGCACGCAAGCTCACCCGCCGCATGGATCGGTTGCAACAGTCGCCGAAAGCGAGGAGGCTCAAGAAGAAGTCACGCTGCAGGAAAATCTCGCACTGCGCACGAGAGGAGCGCTTAGCTCACCAGTGAGCCGAGCTCGCCGCCACGAACACCCAAGGGCCAAGGCGAGAAGCCGCCAAGGAGCCCCCGAGGAAGAGGTGGAAGGTTCCAAGAAGATCGTGACCAAGCCTTCCACTGTAGGTATGTAGGAATCGATCTTTAGACCTTCCAACTTTCTCGACCGCTGCTAGACTTAACGACGATCCTTTTTTATTAGCTGCCCAAGGAGAGATCGCCACGGATGATGTCGAGGAGGCGCCGAAGGGTGCCGCCACGCCGAGCACTGCACGCGCTTCACGGGCGATGAGGCTAGCATGCCTCAAGGACAAGTCAAGGCGTGGAGCTCGTCATACTGGCTCCAGCCGAGCAGATCGACGCTACCAAAGGCGCGGTGGGTCGGCCGAGGCAAAAGTAAGCGGCAAGGGCGCCACGGACTTCGGCATATAGGCGATGGTTCGAAGCGCCAGCAGACCGAGCAACCGGTCCTCTCGCCAGCACTTCGTCATAGGGCAGCCACCCCGAGGCGACGGATTCTCCAAATGAAAGGTATAAACCCCACCGCCGTGAACATGAAGAAGCCCCCAGGTGTCGCGCAAGTCGCCCCGCCTGGGAAACAACGGCGCCACCCCGGCGGAGTGAGCCCGCCTCAAGACGCTCGGCCAAGAGGAAAAGGAAGAGGAGAAGGAGCGCGAGACGAAAGTGCTTTTGCCCGCCGCCTCCCGCACTCCGGAGCGTATGCGCCCCGCAAGAAGAAGGAGCGAACAAGGCGGCGACGCAAGAGCGCCGCTTCATCCCGCATGAGCGGGCTTCGCGGACGATGGCTCGAGGACCGCCGGCGCCATGGATTGAAGCATCGGCTTGGCGAGGTAAACTCCAAGACCAAACCTTGCTCGCTTTGAATGTGTCATCGCAGTGTTCTGGTTAGACCTTTCCTCGTGTCTTTAGGGATACCATGGCGGAACTCGAGGATGGGGTCACCATCGAACGGGCCGCCAGATCGCGCCCTCCCGGAGCATCTCTGCACGGGATCCCGGGCAGAAGCTGCTCGCTGCTGCCCAAAGCCGGAGCCGGTCAAGGCGAAAGCGAAGAAGCTCAAGGCCAAGTCGACCAAGGAGAGGCATTCTCGAGGCTCTTCTAAAGGAAGCCGAGGAGCCACAAGCAGCCGTGAAGGCGAAAGCACCGCTGGAGGAGAAGCCGGGCCGCACGAAGTGGCTTGAAGAGCAGCTTGTCGACGCTGCCCCATCGGTGGAACCAGCCATGGAGGAAGCCAAGAAGCTCAAAGCCCAGCCAAGGAGGAGCAGTACATCCGCGACTCTGTGCTAAGATCTCAACCCCGTGGGCTTCACAGAGGAGATTGAGGAGATGCTGGATGGCGTGAGGGCGATCACCACGGAGAAGAAGGTCAAGGAGCTGGACAAGGCAAACCAAGACCGCTGAAAGCAAGTTAGCTGTAGCGAGGCTCGACCGACCACCAAGGGCCAAGACCGGAGAAGTCGAGGCTCTCCGCAAGGCATAGGCGACGGAGCAGCCAGAGCAGCAAGGAGGAAGCCGATCGCCTCCGAGCTGAGGCTGAGAGGGGTTCAAAGCCCAAGGAAGTCCCGCTTTAAGGAAGTGATCGAGAGCTCAAGGAGCAACTCGCTTCTAGGTAGTCAGAGGGTCAGAACTGAGATGGACTTTTGTACCGCAAATTTTGTTAATAAAGACTTACCCTTTTCCCCGCAAAGAGAGAGCAGCAAAAAGACAAGAACTAACAGAAACTAATAGAAAAGCGAACAAATGCTAGGAAGTTTAAGAAACCGTAGAGCGCTTAGCCTAACTCCCACTTCTCACAGTATCTCGCCGAAACCCGAGTTTATAACCCTTAACAGTGCACAAGAGAAAGAGCGACACCCTAGCTCCGTACGTACGATTTATGCTCGAGAACCTAAGCTATAACTCGAGCACGCATAGAGAGAAAGAGCGACACCAACCTTGCTCGACGGTTCCATACCGCCATGACGTAGTTAGGCGCCCGAGAGTAACCGAACAAGGAAAGTGCTTCGCCATGGGGGCTTACGAGAGCGTGCTTTTGCCAAGTGGTCGCGCCAAGCAAGAAGTGCTCCGCCATGAGGGTTTACGAGAGCGGACTTAGCCGCAAGGTGGAAAGGCCGGTTACGCAACCCCGAGTTTAGGAACGACGAGACTAGACACGGTAGGGAAAATCCTTAAGATTGCGGAGCCAAGAGTTCGCAAGACCGCAACCATCAAGTGTTACCAGAGAGAAAGTAGTCCGAGAAGACAATAGTGAAAGGGCACAGAGGCCGCGAGATTCATCAAGAATTGATTGAACTTTGCATGGTGCCCGAGAGACATGGACGAACCTAAGGCGCTGGTTTACAAAAGCGCAGCTGCTAAACACGTAAAAGACCTACACAAAGAACTTACGGTCGGGTCGATGTTCCAAGTGCTGGTCACCTCTCTCCGCCCTCCATAGCTGTGCGTACAGCCCCGGCGAAGCAAGAGAAACGACCGTGAACGGGCCTCCCAACGAGGAGTTAACTTGTTGGCATTGGACAAGTTCTCGACACGGCAGTAACGAGGTCGCCCGCCTTCAAAACCCTTGGTCGAACTGATTTGGCAAATGCGCCGGGCGAAGAGCTTGCCGGTAGCGTACATTCTCGACTTGTGCCCGGCCGCTGTGCTCTTCGAGGAGATCGAGATCGAGGAGGTTTCTTGCTCGCCGTCAACTAGGTTGATCGAGCTCAGCGTAGGCTTAACCGAGTACAACTTCGCGGGCGTGATGGCTTCGCACCATAGACCAATTGGAAAGGAGTTTCTGCCGCCTTACCGTCAGAAAGTGCGAATCGCCCAGCAGGACGGAAGGAACTTCGTCGACCCAGCCTTGCTGTACTCGCCGAGAGCAGCAAATACCGCCGCTTGATACCCCGGACTATCTGGTCCGTTAGCTCGCCGATCGCTTCCATTGCTCGTGGTGTGCCACGGTTTAAGCAGACTCTGGTGCCCACTTGCTCGCAGATTCCCGAATAGCTCGCTCAACCGGGTACCGCTATAAGTGATCAACTTGTGGGGATCCCGGCTGCGACCACGCTTGCTTTTGAAAAAGCGTAACACTGCTTTGGCGTGAAGAGATGACACAGTGCTCGCCCAATCCACTTTGTAAAAGTGTCTATGGCGACGAAAGGTGTGTGTATAGCCCTTGTACCCTTAGGAATGGGTCGAAAGCGCATCCGCACCCCATGTGGAAAAGGGCCAGATGGGGGGATTGTTTGGAGCTCTGGGCGGGCTTTCTGTGCCTTCCGGCGTGAAATTGGCAAGCCTTGCACTTAGTCACGATATCCCGGCATCTTGTAACGCAAAGGCCAATAATAGCCCATGCTAAACGCTTTCGCACCGTAGTTCTCAAGGAGGCGTGGTTGCCACAGTACCCTCTCGTATGTCCCTAAGAAGGAACACACCTCCTGCTGGCGTAGATGCACTTGGAGAGAACTCCCAGAGCACCTTGACGGTAAAGGATTCCGCCCACAAGCTTGTATGGAGCGGCACGCCTTGTAAGCCGAACGCCAGCTTGCTGCCAGTGGTCCCATCTGCAAGGTACCGGACAAATGGCGTTGTCCATCTTGGCACCGCCGATAACGGAGACAAAGACCACTGCCTTCGCTGTCTTCGTCCCGAGACGTGATTGAGGGCTTGTGAAGGTGCTCGACGCGCATCACGCCGAGCAGATTCGTGAGGATCCATACTTGATAGTTGGTCGGCCAGAAGTTGTCCTTCCGGCATGAAGAGCACTTCAAAATCGAAAATGCCGCCCAACTTCCTCACTTCAACCAGTATCGCGCCATTGAGTCATCGCAAGACCGACATACTTGTTAACCTGATTGATGACCACCGTGAATCTCCTTCACAATACCGTTGGACACCAAGCGACTTGCACGCCTAGTCCCATGAGGAGGGCTCGCATCTGCAGCAATACAGTTAGTCGCCGCAAAGTGTAGTTGATAGAATATCGGAGTTGCTCTCCTTGAGGGGAGATGAGAACAAAACCAGCCCCGAAGTTTCAAAGGCGCGAGCCATCGAAAACATGGTCCAAGAGGGTTCATCAGTTGCTCGGAGCTCCTCGATTTGGGCGGCAAGTCCATTCAATGACAAAGTCAACTAGGACTGTGGACTTAATAGCGCCGGCAAGCAAATAATGATCAAACTCGCTAGTTCCATTGCCCACTTAGCTATACGTCCGCTAGATTCCTTGTTCCAGAGGATTTCTCCCAGTGAGGAACGTGGTTTGACCAGATTTGATGCGCTCGAAGTAGTGGCGAAGCTTCCTCGAGGACATGAGCAAGGCATAGAGGTGCTTCTAGACCTCGTGGTAACGCTTCCTTGATCCGTGGAAGTACTCGCCACGTAATAGATTGGTCGCCAGATGCCTTCCCTTTCGACCGCCAAGATCAAGGCCACCGCCAGGCGGCAACCTAGGTACATGAGGAGCCGCCGCCATGCCGCTGGGTAGTCAAGACGGAGGATTGACAGTATCGCTTCAGATCCCGGAAGGATCTATCGCTTCATCCGGCCCACTGAAACCATTGTGCTTGCGCAGGCCTTAAAGAAGGGCAGCGCTGTCACTTTGACGGGAAATAAACTCGCTTAGAGCAGCCATCCGCCCAAAGGAGGCTTTGTACTTCCTTTATGGTAGTTGAGCCTCGTGATATTTTCAATGGCCTCGATTTTTTCAGGTTGGCGTAAATACCTTACGAGCCAATGACATAACCGAGCAACATGATGATCGAACACCAAAGGTACACTTCTCTCGATTTAATTTTATTCGATGCCCGTGAGATTATGAAAAGTCTCTCGCTGTGTCTTTTAATGATCCGAGCATACTTGTTTTTACAACTATGTCGCCGATATAGACCTCCGTGTTTTTCCGCTGCTCGGGAAGGTCTTCCATTGCTACTGAACGTGGCACCAAAGATTGCGCAGATCGAAAGACATGGTCGATAGCGTAGTGCCGAAAGGTGATGAAGGCGCTTTCACTTCATCCTGGGAGATGCTTATTTGGTGGTAACCGAGTAAGCATCTAAAAACTCGGTTGGCGTCCAGCAATGATCGACGAGCCGGTCAATACGCGGCGCTGAAATTGTCCTTAGGACAAGCGCATGCTCAGATCCGTGTGATCATACACATTCTCCACTTGCCGCTTTTCTTTCTTACAATGACAGTTGGCTAACCACTGGTGTGATCAACCTCATGATGAACCCAAAGAATGAGCGCTTGCTGCCGATATTTGATGATCCCCGCTTGAATTCAAAAGCGATGAAGCTTCGCTAACAGTTTTTGTCCGCCGACACCTGGGCTTTGTGCTCGACATTCCTTGGGACTCGGCATGTCGATGGCTCCCAGCGTAATACATCTCGCATTAGCTCAAGGAAGGCAATGAGTCGCTTTCTATTTGGGGTCCAGATGGCCCCAAGTGAACTGCCTTGGAAGTATCATCGTTTACGCCGAACTTCCTTAGTTTCTCCCCGCTCAAGGGAGACTTTAGGGCGTGCAGACTTGGTCTCAAGGGATTTCAGATCACAAGGGCGGAAGTTGGTCGATCAGGGCAGGGATCGCCGTCGCAATCCGCAGCAAATTTTGTAGTTGCTCTTGACCGTGATCACACCGTTAGACCCTGTGATCTTCACGCAATGGTAAGCGTAGGGACACGCCATAAACTTACCGAGAGATGGCTCGCCTAAGATCGCTAGTACGCCGATGGAAGTCGACCACGCCGAAGTGATCAACTCGTCTCTAAGTTGCTTTGGTTGTCAAGGTGACAGCAGACAACCTACCCCAACGGCTTGATGTTTCTCCCGAACAATTCCGTAGAAGGGCATCATGATTTCCTTCAAATTTTGGAACGAGGAATTTGCATCTCGCCCAAGACTTTAGCGTAAAGCAAGTCCAAAGCGCCCCGCCGCTCCACTAAGACACGGCTAACTTCGCTGTCGATGGTCGGGCGACCACCACTGGAGCCACCGAGGCTTGGTCATCCCAACATGGGCAATCCTCCCGAGAGAAGGAGATGGGGACCTCACCCACTTCATCGATTCAGCCGAGGTTTTGCCTTTTCGACGCTAGGACCTCCCGAGCAGCTTTCCTTGAGGTCACGCGAGAGGTGTAAGCCGAGGAGCCGCCGAAAATGACGGGCGATATGGTTCACGGCTCTTGATATTCATCATCATCTTCCCGATCACCATCGCCGGTTTGGCGCTATTCACTTCCAAGATCACCTTGTTCGGGCAGGGTGGGCATTGGGCCCTTGCCATTGTAGAAATCTTCGAGTTTTGCCCAAGTTCTACAAAGGGCTATATCATGGCCGAGTGTCGTGAACTTGCAAAATCGGTCGCCGGACCTTTCTTGCCTTGTCCACCTCCCCGAAAGGTGCTTTTTGCCCTTGTAATTATTGTTGGGCTTCTTCCGCCCATCCTTGGGAGGAGGTGCGCGATCCATACCGCGACGGTATTGTTCAGACGCTTTGTTCTTCTTCTTCGGGACTTCTTGTCACCAGAACATTGTCGCTTTCTTCTTCTTCTCATCCACACCAGTCAAGGGCGGCACCGCCTTGTCGAACGCCTTTTAGTATCAACGCGCCGCCGCTGGCATAGCGGTCACCGCCTTGAAGAGGTCGTTATGGTCCAGTGTCTCGCTGATCTCGAGATCCTCGGTGAGGCGCCGTCATGACTCCGCTTTTGAAGGCGCGACAACAGATTCATCCGAGATGTTCGGATCGTGGTTATGGATCTTAATGAAACGCTTCACGGTCGCTGGAGGGTCTCCCCTGCTCATCCGGATCATCCGTGCAGATCATCCTCCTTACCCAGACGCACGTAATAGCTCCGAAATTAGCGATCGAAGGCCACAAAGCTGGGTTCCATGAGCCGATGGAACCTCCCGCCGATTGAATGTACCACATCCGAAAGCAAAGACCTCAAGGACAAATGGAGGTAATTAGCCATAACGAGCCACACCCCCGCCGCCATGATGGCCAGAAGCGTAGATGGAAAGAAATTCCTCCGGTTCTGAGTCCCATTGTACCTCTCCATGTGACCGGCTTGAACTTTGAGGGCCACCGGACAAATCAAGCTCGCCAGAGAAAGCCCCGCAGCCTGAGCATATGACCGACCACCTTCCCCGCAAAACCTAGTCTTGAGAAGACGCGGTCTTGTTGCTGGGGAACTCCCGAACGGGATGACTCGCCCGAGAAACTTCTCCGGACAATCCACCACGCCTTCCTCGTGGTGGCGACGACGCCTCACCTCACGAGGGGACCGTCTGCGATCATCGCGGCGCGCTTGCCCTCGTGGTCGTGATGACTACAAGGACTTGGCGAAGCGACGGCGACCACGGGTAGCTCCGCCATGGACAAAGGATCCTTCGATGGTGACGGGGTCACGCGATCGATCGTAGCTGTCCAATCATTCCGGCACATTGGTCATACCGAGGAGTTGTTGACTTCTAGAGACTTTAGGCCTTCACCGGCCGCTTCAGGTTAGACGCACAAAGACGCCTTACGCGGGCGAGATCAGCTTGATTACGGATCTAAGGACCGCTATAGCTTCGAGCCGCTCCTCGACTTTGATCTATGGGTCCGGGATCTCGAACCATCCGCTGCTCGCCCGATCGAGTCCGTCACGCGGAATTGACCCAACAGGGAAGCTTCGCGGAGACTTAGCGCCGCACGCGAGGTCGGTCGCGACATTGCCGCCATAATCGGGTCGCGAAACCGCGTTAAGGTCCGATTGATGGAATCGCCGAGGCTACGGCGACGACGCCTTGCTCGCAGAAAGCACCGCGAGTTCGCTTTGATGCCGAAAGTGTAGTTAATTCGCTCGACCGCCACCGCCACGCCTCGCGGCAGATCCTCGAGGTTCCTACATCGCCATGGTGATGCCGTGGGGCTATGCGAAGGTATGCTAGACGGTGTCATCGCTGTGTTCCACAGTGGAATCTACCGACATAGCCTTGGAATCGACAAATCTAAACCGTCAGAAAGATCATCGCTCAGAGTCGCTGCCGATGACGGGAGGCGATCTCGAGGCTATCTCGCCATGTAAGCGAGACATCCGCCGATGCGAAAGCGCTCGAGACCGAATGATCAATCTGAATCGACTGTGGATGAGACATCATGTCCTTCCGAGTCGAGCCCTCGTGAAGTATCTCAGATCGCTGGAGTTCGACATGCTCGATCTCGCGGTCCCCACGGACGGCGCCAATTGCCGACGGTTGGGATATCGACCCAAGTCAACCAAGGTTCTTCAAAGAGGAGATAGGAGACACACCAACAACCACGTAACAAAGAACGAACAGAGATGTGGGTTTTATCCTCGTTCAGCCTCTCTAGAGAGATAATAGCCCCACGCCCAAATTTCTTTCTTATATATCAAAGATGATTACAGAGGTGGCTCGACGAGACGAACAAGTCTCAAGAGATTATGTGTACAAGCGCAAAACTCTAAGTCGGATCCCGCCCCTTCTACACGCCGTAGGGGCCTTTGTTTATATAGTGCAGAGCAAACCGACCCACCGAGAGAATATCGGGTCGGCTAACTACTTAGCACGAATCTAACTCAAGACATGCCAAATATATCCCGAGGTAGATAAGGCATACCCTAGTCTTGGGGATCACGACTCCTATTCCAATCCGAGAAACCAACGTCCGGTCTTCACGGTTGCAGTAACTCTTGTTCGAGTAGGACTCAAACACTAATCTTAGGTCGTTACGCACCGCGTCACCAAGAGGCTGCTCGACAGATGCACATGGGCCTCGATAGAACCTTCTAGGAGCCGGGCCCCGTAGGTTGCTCGATTGGGCCGTGGAGTGGGCCATGGCAATGGGCCATAATTTTATCCCCGACAGTGATCATTCTTGCAATTCAATTTTAGAACTCCCTCTATCCTCCCTGAGCAATCTTATCTATTCTCAAAGTCTCTGAGTCCGAAATTTTCAAATCCAAAGAAGAGGGGTCGGATGTTCCACTCGCAAGATCGGATGTTCCGGTGAATCCAATGAAGGTTCCGCCGGATGTTCCGATCGGGCGCCTAACTTCCGACGCTGTCCAGTTGAGGGGTTGCTTGATCTTCCGTCGACCTTCCGCCGGATCTTCCGATGCACCCAGATCTATGACTTGTCTTTCCTTTTAACCACGTGGGACCTGTTCTCCTTTTACCCCATGGGTTTTACCCAAGCTTTACCTCCCTTCTCTCCTCTTGAGCATGCAAGCGGCAATGATCTTCCGGCGCGGCGGATCTTCCCATGGCATGATAACTTCCGGCGGCGGGAATTGTGACGGGCGGCGTGCCTCGCATTCCGCCGCGCTCCCATCGCCTCCGCCTCCTCCCCTCGTCTGCCTCCTCCTCCTCATTGAAGGAGAAAAGCTTCCAAATCTTGAAACCTCCTAGAACGTGAAATGTGCGCTTTTTGATCCGATTTAGGTCAATATGCATCTATATTGGTCATAGAGGCATTCCCCACCTATTGCCGCCGGATTTGTCGCTTTGATGCAAGATGTAAAAGATCCCGCTTAGGGCACGTGTCGACACCGTCGATCAGTTCCAATTTCGGCCGGATGTTCCGACGGGTACTCACCGACCTCGCGGATTTTGGCGATTCTCGCTCAAATCTCTCAATTTTGATTCCATCATATATGTCTTGCGATGTCTTCTTCCAAACGGCAAAGAACCTCAAGTTCAACTGTCGCCGTCCTCCTCACCGAGCCCAATGAGGATCCTTCATTGTTCCATGAGAGGTTGGCTCGAAGCGGGCCAACATCCGATCCCATTGGTCCTTTGATGATCAAGAAGACATCAAGGACAATACCTCCTCTCACAATTCAAGATCCTCGGCTATTATGTAGAGGATGTTATGAGATTCAACTCCGCAGATTGACGCATCCCTTGCGCTTGAGAAGGAAGAAGGGACCGATGAAAGATTTTGGAACTTCTTTCATCAAGATTTCTATGATGTTGCTTTTGTGAAGAAGAAGAACCCCGTGATGCGATGCAATTCATTGATTGGGAAGGCATGGCTCACAAACAATCCACCATCAATGAGGTCATATCTCGCCAGACACCATGGGATTGATCGATATCTTGAGCTTCCAAAGATGATTGGAACGATGAAGTCATTTGCCAATTCTATGCTTCAGCAGTACTATGTCAGGTGCCCCTGCTACTTTTTCCGTTCATGTGCGATGGAGTCCGTACAACTTCAAGAGGGAGTTTGGCCAAGACTGTTGTCCGCTAGAGGCAACATGGAGGAGCTCCATGATGTGGATGCCTCAAGAACCAAGATTTAAAATTTTGTATGATGGGCATATTCCCACCAAGGCAGAGCTATCAATCCATGAAGCCATTCTATCAAGTGCTCAACCGCATCCTCCGCAAGACTCTCTGGTCCCAAAGAAGGTGACGCTTCGTGTTCTTCCTATTCTCGCAACCTTCCGATGAAGATTGGTCCGCATGAGCGCCCTTCGATATTCTCGATTTCATCCGTGTGAGATCAAGATCGCGGCCGGTGATCCAAAGAGGAGCCGCCCTTATGCTCCCTATCCGATGAGCATGATCACTCATGTCACCGGTCTCAAGTTTGTGCCGATGAAGCACACCCCTACCTTGTCACCACCCGTGGATCGCTTTCCTCGTGGGACCTCGCGACACCACCCAGAGGGTTCGCCTCGTGATAGCGCTGGCCCATCGTCACCGGTCCACCCATCATCTTCTCGAGGGTCTATCAAAAGATGCTAAAATCTATCTTCTCGCATGTGCCGCAAGACAAATGATCGGGTTCAGAATCCATTGTGCGCTCGCGACAATCGAAAAGCAGTATTCAAGACATCAAGAAGCATCTTGGTATGCCTCTTTCTTCCGATGATTCCGCTGCCTCCTACTCCACCATTGACACCTATACCGAGGACTGCTTGGGGATTCCTCCTTCCGTGGCGGCAACAACAACGACGACGATGATGAAGTCACCCGTGGTGGTGGTGGTGGTGGTGGTGGTGGTGGCAAAGAAGAAGAAGCACGATCCGAGTGGATTGAGTGATCCAGTTTGTTTGTCTCTTTTTGGCGTCTTGATGCCAAAGGGGGAGAAATGTTCTGGGTTCTGGGGGAGAAATTGGAGAAAATTTATCTCATTCCTATCTTAGATTCCTTGTTTGAAACTTGAATGCTTAAGTGTGTGAAAAACTATGTTTTAAACTCGATGTTTATGTGGTACGCTGTGGCTGTAAGACTTTATTTAATTATTCTGTGATGATGTAATGGTGAATTGCTTAGTTATTTAAGTTCTTTCAAGATTGTGTGATATATCCCGTCATATTGCATCTAGATTCAAATTGGCCGAGGATATAGGGGAGCTCCTCTGTTATACTTGCCATAGTTTCGTGGGGAGCTGATTATGTTCTTTGTTTAATTTATTTAGAACTATAATTGTTGTCATCAATACACCAAAAAGGGGAGATTGAAAGTGCATCTAGGCCCTAAGTGATTTTTGGTGATTAATGAGAAACAATTATAGAGCTAATATTCTATTGGAGAATTGTGCATGATATTATACAAAGTTAATTCCATGAGGTATATGTTTAAATGTGTTGGTGTACCTCAAAATGTATATAATGCAAGAAGGCATCAAGACTAGTATTTTTTGTAAATCTTAATTTATTGAGTCCTAGGATGCCTGAGACTATAAAGAGGGATGAAATTGAGAAGCTTATAGGTATCTCAAGTTCGTGTGAGTTTTCCACTTAAAATACACCTCATACGTAACCTATGTCATCGTAACATCCGACGAGGGTCGAACATCCGATGGTGAGCCACCGCCAGCCGAGCTATCCAAAGAAAGGGTCCATCGGAACTTCCATCGGAACATCCGACGCGGTCGGAACATCCAACGGGGATCGTAACATCCAATGCGGATTAATCGCACAACGGCTAGTTTTCGGATTCCCTATTTAAAGCCGCCTCTAATACCTTCCAAAGGTTGTCGACATCGCTTACCCTCTCGATTACATCTTGATTTGAACCTAATTCTTCCTGCTCATCTTTCTCAAGAACCCTAGCTTTGTCTCTCTTGTTCATCTTGTGAGATCTAGATCTAGAGAGATCAGGCAACCCAAGTGCTCCACAAATTAGAGTCATCCAATTTTGAGCACTTAGCACCTTATTGTCTACATTGCATTTGTTACTCTTGGAGGCTTGAAGGCCCTGGTGACGCTAGGTGTCGCCGGTGAGTCGCCGATCTTTGTGTGGCGGTTCTCCGAGTTTGTGAAGGTGTGAATCTACCTCCGCAAGGAAAAGGATCCAACTAGTGATCGCCAAGAGTGATTTGTGCTCACCGGTAAGGGGATTAGGTCTTGGTGATCCGGCTTTGTGCCTTCCCTAACGCGTGAGTAGGATCTCCTTCAAGGATCCGAACATTTTAAAGAAAATCGTTGAGTTCTTTGTCTTGATCTTGTTTTGGTGTCTTTATTACTTGTGTTGGCCTGTTCTGAGTATTCTTGAATAGATCTAACCTTGGTTGTGCGAGAAATCAGCTTTTCTGCTGTGTTTCGAGCAATTCCAGAACACCCCGGATCGAACATCCGACGCCCATCTAACATCCACCTGTGATCAAAACATCCGACGGAGGGTGTATTGCACTACGCCTGAACATCCGACGCCGTGATCGAACATCCGAATCGATCGTTACTGCTCAAGTTTATTATTTCCGCAATTTCGTTTTATTCGCCTATTCACCCCCCTCTAGGCGGCATAGCGATCCTTTCAGCTAATCGAGGCCTGAACTTTATTTCAAAGGCTCCAAGCTCGACTGCCCATTTGGCAATCCTCCCAGTGGCCTCCCGGTTGTGGAGTATGTCTCCAAGCGGAAAGGAGGTGACCACCGAAATTTCATGCTCTTGAAAATAATGTTTGAGCTTCCGCGATGTAAGTAATACGGCATATAGAAGCTTTTGAACTTGTGGGTACTTTGTTTTAGAGTCGCCAATACTGCCACGGCAGACCGGACGCTGTACCTTTCCGGAGGGAGCTCTTCGCTCCGCCCACCACCAAAGCGCCGCCGATGACATGAGTCGTCGCTACCGATGTAGAGCAAGAGGGGCTTTAGGGCATGGGAGGGACCAACACCGAGGCGCAAGAGGAACCTCTTTAGATCTTCAAAGGCTTGTCAGTGCTTTCCCGTGTCCACCGAAAATCGCCTTGTCGGCGTAAGAGCTTAAAGAAAGGCATGCCTCGCCTCCCCGAGTCGGGAAACGAATCCACCGAAAGTGCCACAATGCATCCAAAGTGAGCTTCAGCACATCCTTCCGATTGGTCGGGGCTTCATCTTGATGATGGCTCGACCTTCTCTCGATTTGCTTCTTCATCCTCGGTTGAGATGATAACCAGTAGTTTACTGACGAACCCCAAAACGCACTTCTCGATTTAGCTTCATCCGAAATGCCCTTAGGCTCTCGAATGTCTCTTGGCCGATCCGCTATGAGATCCCATCTCGATTTGGTTTTATGACGACGTTGCCGACATATGCCTCCACATTGCATCTAAGCTATGTGAAAACACCACCAGATAGTGCGCCGATAAGTTGCGCCAAATGCTTTTCAACCCAAATGGCATTGTGATATAGCGTAAGGCACCGAAGGCATAATAAACGATGTCTTGATGCAATCCTCCTCCTTCAGACCGACCGTGATAGCCCCAGTAGGGGTCCGTAAAACTCAAGAGTCAGACCGGCGTGGAATCCACCACTTGATCGATGCGGGAGCCCAAAAGGATCCTTGGGACACGCTTGTTGAGGTCCGTGGTAGTCGCTACACACATCCGCCATGTCTTGTTTTTCTTCCGCGACTAGACCGATTGGCAAGCCACCTGTGGTGATACCCTTGATAAACCGAAAGGCAACAATTTGGTGATCTCACCGTGATGGCGCCTTCCGATCCGGCAAATCAGAGGCGTTGTTTGATCGGGTTTCGCCTTTTCATCGACAGAGAGAGTGCTCGATCACCTCGAACACCGTGCATGTCCGGGTTTCCTAAGTCAACATGTCCTTGGCTGGTTCGGAGGAAGGTGACGAGTTGCCTTTTCCTATTTGTCGTCTGTTGCCCTCGGTTCCGATCACGTACCGTCTTGGCCGGATCGATGGGTCCAACAGATC
>JAYEVB010000152.1:0-22258 GCA_036346415.1 Raddia guianensis | reverse complement strand
AAAAGTGCCACTTATGCGATAATGAAAGTGCGTGAAAATAGCCAACAATCCGTCCAACATTCCTGCATAAAGCACATCGACATCGGACATCACTTTATATGTGACCATGTTGCAAAGGGTGACATTGTGCTTGCTTCACGCATGTAACGTAAGATCAATTACGGATATTTTCGCCAAACCCTTGACGAGGCACGGTTTTGCAAATCAAGAAATGAACTCAACATACTAGATAGGTCAAATGCGTTAATTGATTTTGTGGCTTTTTGGGTCTTATTTGAATTCTTCCATTTGCTTTTGACCCTTATCACATTTAGGGGGAGTTTAAATTCAATTCATGATTTCAAAACTTCCTCTAGTGGTGAAAAGATGAATTTGATTTTGGGTTAGCACATCCTTGTCCAATATTTAAAGCCAAAAAACAAATTTGAAATCAAATAGACTATCCTTCATCTTCTTACCACTTCAAACTTTTCAATTTGAAAACTCTTATCCCTTTTGAAAAATTTGCTCTATATGCATATTTATGCTCTTGAAAAAACCAAATGGCATCAAAATTATTTAAAATATTTGAAAATGAGCCAAAATTCAAAAACATGTGCTTAAACTCTAAAGTGAACCCCTATGCGCGATTTTCATGCCAATATGAGAAATCAAGGCATAATTTGGGTTCACACATTTTCGTGATCTGAAAGGTCAAAATTGCGATTTTAAATTTGACTTGGTTTTCTTTGTCGCTTAAGTCTCATCCTTTCAAAATTAAATATTAAAAATTCTCTCCAAAATTTCTCATATTTGAATGTTTGATTGGCTTTTGAGCAATAATGGAGAAAATCTCTTCAAAATATTTTTTATAAGAAATTCTTGCATTGGTGGGGCCCACTGGTCAGAAATGTGTGCTGTGGCATTTTTAGCCCTTATCGGACGCTGTCCGGATACTCTCGGATGCCGTCCGATAGAGGCTGTGCCCTCGCGGCAAACCTCCTGTCGGACGCCGTCTGGTAAGCATGGGACGCCGTCCGATGGGGTCTTACCAGCGCTGCATCCATACTGTCGGACGCCGTCCTATAGGCGTCGGACGCCGTCCGATGGGGCCAAATCGTGCTGACCGCTCTATAGCTTACCCCTCTGCCTCCCTCTTTCCTCATTTCACTTCTCTCTCCACTCCTAACCGGCGCCGCCACTTCCTCTCCTCCTCTCCGGGGAGGGCTCTCCGGCGAACTCCGGCGATGTCCACCACCACCACCACCAGCTTCCCCTCGTCCTCCTCTTCGATTCCCATCGCGGGGATTGAAGGTTGACGGTCCGATTCAGGCGCTTCTGCTCATTAAGCTCCTCTTTCTCACCGAAAAGCCTAGGGGACGATCCTCTAACACACAACGACTTCCTCCTCCCTTCTAGGGCTCGGTAACGGCTTCCCGCCTCTCGTTTCCGTAAATTCTTTGATTACCGAGTTCTAGGTTTTGAATAGAAGTTTTCCCGCGCTTGTGTATAGGGTTTGGCTTGTGGTGTGGTTGGCACTTGGTCAGTGGACTTGATTCGAAATGTCTCGTTCGTTGAAGAAACTTGGAAAGGCTCTTGGCGTAACATTGAGTGGTCGTGACAAGGGCACCGGGTGTTCGTGATGATTTTGATGAAACGGCTATCGCTACGCCCTCCTCGCACAAGAAAAGTTACTAGAGAGCATCTACAAGAAGAAAGACGATGAGGGATACAACCGAAACGAGTTGCGGTGGACTTTTTATGCATAACCGAGGATATTGATGATGATACTTTTGATGAGGACCCGCAGATGATGATGTCACCGAGACAAGAATTGCTCAAGATGAACCCGCTGATAATATGGTTCTCAAATTGTCTATGAAAACTTTAAGGAAGAGGAGGGCCGTATCTTATGCTAAGTGGTTCCCTGAGCGGAGAGAAGACACTAGAGATTTCAGTGCTTTTCACCAAATTCCGTAAATGTTCTACATGTGTTTCTTCATACCAAGACCGGTCCTAGGGACCCTCATTGTGTGGATTGGACTGAAATCACCGCAGCTGCAGACCCGAGGTTCACACCATTTTCAGCTCCTCTCCAGGGCTTGGCAGAATTGATCTCAAATAAGAAGTTGACTTGGTGCAAAGAAAGGCATCATGAAGTTCTTCTAAGAATCGCTAGTTGCTGAGGATGAGACATAGCTTAATTACTATCACTCAGTCGATGGAAATGTTCAGGGATCACAGTGGCAGATATGAATTATGCTTTGGGCACTCCAGATTCTGGCACCGACTTGAATGAGATGGCCTATGAAGATGCTTTCTGGAGGGCCAAATATCCTCCATTTGAAGAAATCAGGTTCATGTACCTTGATCTTGAGGATGAGGAGATAAATGTGGAAAAGGCAAATCAGTTGCGTCAGGAGCCTGCATTAATAAACCTTATTCTTCGAAGCACGTTATTTGTTCGAAGTGGCAACCGAGACAGGATTCTCCCTTATTTGCAGCTGGTTCATGTTATATCTCTTAAAGGGCGTAATAATAAACATTGAGCTACTATTTTGGGAGAGTTTGATGATGCCATTTGTAGAGAAGTTAATAGTCCACTTCTCTAGCACCTTATATTGGCTTGTTACTCTCCGTGACACAAGCAGGTCCGAGGATGAGGCAAGGAGTTGGGACAACAAGATAAAGAAGCATCAAATGAAAATTTTCTTGAACACTCTTGGAAGCAAACCTGTTGATCGCTCAGTGATGATGCTCCTCCTCCCCTCCCGGCCTCGCTTGCTTCCCGCCGCCCAATGCAGCCTTCGTGCTGCTGATTGGTAAGGGATCTTCTGCAGTTGCCACTCCTCCTTGGTATGAGATGTTATTGGGTGAGATGAGAGGTCTGCGCACTGAAATCAAAGAAGAGCTGCCAGCCACTCGCAGGGAAATGAACGAACTGGCAGGGCAGCAGACGTATTTGAGTGATGAGTTTGTAGAGTTTAAGTCTGCTCTACAGTATATGGGTGCTATGTTTATGCCAGTGCCAGAAGGGGCCAATCCATACTCTTGGTATTTTCATGCCCACGATAGCTATCAGGCATACGAACAGCGTCAGGTATTTCCTCACCCACCTGCCTACCCACCACCGGTTCACCCTTGGGTATATCCTCCTTCAGGGCCTACTCCACCCCCACAGCCTTTTCCTCCTCCAGTGCTCCAATTTTGTTCTCACCAAAGACCTCCTCCTAGTAAGATTTCATTTATCGTGGAGAGATCTGTCAGCCATCTCAACTTTTCTTTGCCAACTCTCAACCAACCCAGCTTTTTGATAATCAATCTTCACTCGGTCCGCACTCTCCGCAAAGACATTTGCTCATGTACAAGCTGCCGCAGAGGGCGTGGTTCTTCTTCTCCGGCCACAGAGTGATGGAGGCGATAAAGATGGATCAAGATCAACAGAGTAGACCAAAGAAGATTAGGAGCTTTTTCCTTTGTGTCACTTGGTGACAAAGGGGAGAAGTTAGAGAGATTAGCAAGGGTCTAGTCACTTTAGTTAGTAGTGATCGAGGTCATCCGCTTTGTAACTCTATTAATTTGCCTCGATACACTAATGTCAGCTTGTAATAAATACTGTGGTATGAAGAGTCCAGCAGAAGGCCAAGAGGACCCCACGCTGTCAGCGGGCGATAAGGCCTCAAATACAGGCATGAGTTTCCGGGCGGTCCCATGCGTCAGCGGGCGATCAGCCCCCAACATGCTGGCGAGCCCCTCTACGCCTTCAGCGGCCCCACGCGTCAAAGCGGGCGAAAGGTGTTCTAGCGCTGCGGGCGAGCCCTTAGAAGACTCCGGCGAGGACCCAACACGCCTCGAGGGCTGCCAGTGCCCCAAAGATGTGGGCGAAGCCCATCAACAGCCGCGAGGGCCCCACGATCGCGGGCGCTGGCGAGCCCTCGGCGCAGAAGGCCAACCATCGCTGCCGGGCCCGTGATGGCGTGGAGCGCTATGAAGGAGTCTTCGGGCGGGCTCTTCGCCACGGCGACGAGCGCACTTAATGCGACATCACGCGCTGGATGGACAAACGAAAAGATGATTACCGCCATGCTGGACCCTCGCAGCTCGAAAGGGTCACATCAGAGCGCAGCGGAATTGACCGCAGAGAGAAGGTTTGTGTCGGGATAGAATTACGCCCATTGCCATGGCATACCCCCGACGCCCAATCGAACAGCCTATCAGGCCCGGGCCTCGAAGGTTCTATCAGCCCATATGCATCCCGCCGAGCGCTTCTTTGGTCATGCGATGCGTAACGCCCTATGAATCGTGGTTTGAGTCCGACTAACAAGAGTTCTCGTGACGCTCATGGAAGACCCGGACGGGTTTCCGGATTGATTAGGAGTCGTGATCCCCAAGATTAGAGATTATCTTATCTACCGAGGTTGTATTTGGCATGTATGAGTTCGTTACGATCTCGTAGTTAGCCCTACCCGATATTCCTCGGTAGATCGCTTTGCTCTATACTATATAAACCGTGCCCCTATGGTGTTTAGGGGGCATCTGAGGACGAGTTTTACGACTTGACCCTTTAGCAGATAGATTTCCGCATACTACTCATCGAGACTCGCCGATCTCGCCGAAGTTCCACCTTGTAATCCTCTTTGATATAAACAAAGGCCGGACGAGGGCTATTATCTCTCCCGAGAGGCCCGAACCAGTGATAAAACCCCGCCTCCGCTCGTCGTTTCGTGGTTGTTCGGCGGTTCCTATCTCCTCCTTGAAGAACCTTGGTTGACTTGGGTCAATATCCCAACCGTCAACAGCTGGCGCCGCCCGGGGACACGCAGACGAGATGTCGAACTCCGCGCCGATACGTAGATGCTTCCCGAGGGTTACGACTCGGCGACAGATGTCTCATCCCCGCTGGCCAGACGACCGCTCGATCTCAACACTTTCCGTGATCTGACGGAGGTCTCGCTTATATGGCGTAGATAGCCGCAGACGCACTCCCGCTATTGACGATGACTATGGAACCGGCGATCTTTACGACGGTTTAGATCTATCGGATTCCAAGGCTATGTCGGTAGACTCACCGTGGAGACACAAATGATGACACCGCCTAGCTTACCTTCGCATGGCCCCCGCAAAGATTAACATGGCCGGCGTAGGAACCTCCGAGAATCTCGCGACGGGTCGGGCGTCGGGCGAGACCGGCAGTTAACTCGCCGCCTCAAGACGAGGATGCGCCGCTCGCCGAAAGCAAGACGCCATTCGCCGCAGCCTCGACACCTCTATCAATCGACCTTGGCACGGTTTCACGACGGGTAAGCGACACGCAGCGACCCACCTCGCTGCCGGGCGCTTAAGTCTCCCTACAGGCTTCCCCGCTCGGGTCAATTTCGCGGATCGACTCCGGGCAAGTAACGCGGATGGTTCAGTGGATCCCGGACCCATAGATCGTAGTCGGAACGGCTCGGCTATAGCAACGGTCCTCGATCCACCAATCGCCGATCTCGCCAAGATGGGCGATGTTGTTATGCCTAACCTAGAGCGACTAGTCAAGGCCTAAAGTCTCTAGGATAAGTCAACAACTCTCCAGCAGCCGCAGCCAAACCGCCGAATGATTCGGACACCGATGGATCATCGCCCATGAGCAAAGCACCCGTGGTCGCCGCCGCCGCCGAAGTCCTCGAGTCATCGCGACCACAGGGCAAGCGCAAGACGCTGATGATCACGGACGGTCCCTCGTGAGGAGCGATCGTCGCAACCACGAGGAAGGAGCGTGGTGGATTGTCCCAAAGAGAGTTTCTCCAGCCGAATCATCCTGCTCAGCAGAGTTCCTCCGCCGCAACAGACCAACGCCTTCTCAAGACTATGTTCTCGGGAAGGTGGCCGGTCATATGCTTTGGCTGCAGGCTTTCTCGACGAAGCTCCGGCCGTCCGGTGGCCCTCAAAGTTCAAGCCCGTCACATGGAGAGGTACAATGGGACTCGTAACCCGCAGGAATTCCTTCCATCTACGCCACGGCCATCATGGCGCCGGGTGACGAGCTCGTTATGGCTAACTACCTCCCGATTGTCTTGAGGGCGCTGTCAACGTGGGTCGTTCAATCAGCCAGGAGGGTTCCATCACTATGGAACCAGCTTTGTGACGCCTCGATCGCTAATTTCCGTGAGCTGTTACGCGCGCTCGGGCAAGGAGGATGATCTGCACCAGATGATCCAGATGAACGGGAGACCTCCGCAACTTCGCGGAAGCGCTTTCATTAAGATCCGCAACACGATCCCGAACATTTCGATGAATCTGCTGTCCGCGCTTTCAAAAACGGAGTCCGCGACGAGCGGCTCACCTAGGATCTCGAGATCAACGAGACCGGACCGCCAACGACTTGTTCATATGGCCGATCGCTATGCCAATACGGCAGAGCTGCTCAAGACAAGAAGGCGTTTGACAAGGGCGAGCTGCCCGCCCAACCTGGTGTAGATGAGAAGAAGAAGAGCAGCAGCAACCCTGATGACAAGAAGTCCTAGAAGAAGAAAAATAAAGGTGATGCGAACAATACCGCTGCCGTATGGATCGCAAGACTCCTCCCAAGGATGGGCGTAGAAGCCCAACAATAACTACAAGGGCAAAAGCTCGCCAGGAGGCGGACAAGGCAAGAAAGGTCCAAGCGACCGATTCTGCAAATTCCACCAACACTACGGGCACGACATACGCCATTGCAGAACTTGGGCCGCAAAGCTCAAAGATTTCTACAACGGCAAGGGCCCAATGCCCACCCTGCCCGAACAAGGTGATGCCGGTAAGGCCAAGCGCCAAACCGACGATGGTGATCGAAGATGATGATGAATATCAAGAGCCCGTGAACTATATCGCCGGCTATCTTCGCGCTTCCTCACTTATATTTCTGGCGCAGCCTCAAGGAAGCCGCCGAGGTCCATTAACGCCGAAAAGGCAAAACCTCACCGAATCGATGAAGTGGACCGAGGTCCCCATCCCTTCTCTCGAGGATTGCCCCACTCGATGACCAAGCCTCGCCGCTCCTCCGTGGTCGCCCACCATCGCAACGCGAGAGTTGGCCGTGGTACTGCCGACGGCGGGAGCGCTTTGGACTTGCTTTCTGCTAAGGTCTTGGACGAGATGCAGATTCCTCGTTCTAAGCTGAAGGAAGTCGCGATGCCCTTCTACCGAATTGTTCCGGGAGAAGCTGTCAAGCCTTTGGGGCATGTTGTCCTGCCAGTTACCTTCGGCAACCCAAGCAACTTCCGGACAGAGTTGATCATTTTCGACGTGGTCGATTTCCGTCTGCACAGATAACGCGATCTTGGGCAGGCCATCTCTTGGCAAGTTCATGGTCGGTCCCATCATGGATACCATTGCGCTAAGATACCAGACCTAACGGTGTAATCACGGCCAAGGGCAATTACAAGGTCGCTCGATTGTGACGAGCACTCGCCTCGGTCGACCAGCCTTCGCCATGTCTCAAGTTCCGCAGACTAAGTCTCAGACGCCTAGGGTCTCCTTCACCAGTGGGAGAAACCAAGGAAGTTCCGCTGTCCCTTGATGATACTTCCAAGACAGCTTCACTTGGGGCCAATTTGACCCCAATAGGAAGGCGAGCTCATTGCCTTCCTCCGAAGCTAATGCAGATGTGTTTGCCCGAGCCATCTCGACATGCCCGAGTCCCAAGGGAGGTCATCGAGCACAAACCGGTCGTCCTGCCGGACAAAAGCCTGTTCGCCAAGCTTGCCGCTCAATTCAAACAGGATCATCAAAATCAGCTTGGCAAACAGTCACGCCGATTCATCCGCGAGGTTGATCACACCGAGTGGTTAGCCAACCTCACACCAGAAGAAGAAAGGCGGCAAGTGGAGGATGTGTCGATCACACGATCTCAACGCCGCTTGTCCTAAGGACAACTTCCCACCGCCAGATGACCAAATTGGTCGATGCGATCAAGGATGCCCAGCTTTTGAGTTTTTAGATGCTTACTCCGTTATCACCAAATAAGCATCTCCCCGAGGATGAAGAGAAGATCGCTTTCATCACCCCTTCGCACTTTCTCGCTATACGACCATGTCTTTCGGTTCAAGTAATGTCGGTGTTAATGCCCAAATACTTAATGGAGAAGACCTTCCTGCAACAAATGCTGAAAAACTCGGAGGTCTATGTCGATTTACATAGTTGTAAAGAGCAAGTTTGCTCCAGATCATGTAAAAGACCCGCCGAGACTTTTCGTAATCTCACGAGGCATCGAATAAAATTAAATCCAGAGAAGTGTACCTTGGTGTTCGATCCGAATGTTGCTTGGTTATGTTATTGGTTCGCAAGGTATTTCTGCCAACCCTGAAAAAATCGAGGCCATTGAAAATATGCAGCTCCAACTACCGTGAAGGAGGTGCAGAGTCTCACGGGCGGATGGCTGCTCTAAGCAGATTTATTTCCGCCAAGGCGAACGCGGGTTGCCCTTCTTAAGGCCCCCGCAAGCACAATGGTTTCGAGGGATGTAAGAAGCCTCGTCGACGGTTGGGATATTGACCCAAGTGAACCGAGGTTCTTCAAGATGGAGATAGAGACACGCCAACAACCACGTAACAAAGAACGAACAGAGATGTGGGTTTTATCCTCGTTCAGCCTCTCTCGGAGAGATAATAGCCCCACGCCCAAATTTTCTTTATATCAAAGAAGATTACAAGGTGGATCTCGGCGAGATCAAGCAGGTCTCTCATGAGTAGTATGCTAAAATCTATCCGCCAAGGGTCCTCTAAACGCCAGAGGGGCCCCGCTTATATAGTACGTAACAAACCGACCTACCGAGGAATATCGGCCGCTAACTTCGAGATCGTGAATCTAACTCAAGACATGCCAAATACACCCACGGTAGATAAGGTAAGCTCCTAATCTTGGGGATCATGACTCTTATCCAATCCGGAAACCACGTCCGGTCTTCTCGTAGTCAGTGTAACTCGCTCGAGTCGGACTCAAACAGAAGTCTTGGCTATTACGCACCGTGCCCACCAGAAGCTGCTCGGGCAGATGTATATGGGCTGATAGAACCTTCCAGGAGCCGGGCCCCGTAGGTTGCTCGATTGGGCTGCCAGGAGTGGGCCATGTCAATGGGCCGTAATTTAATCCCCGACGCCAGCCCCCGAGATTCGTGGAAGGACTCACTAGAGTGGGTCTCTCTTGAGACTCCAAGCCACGAAGAGGGAAATTTAGCTGCTACAAACGCATGTAACGATCGACCAACAGTTAAGTTTCAACCGAACAGACGTGCTCGGTCCGACAAACTGCTCAAGCCGAAAGCAATTCGCTAAGGCCGAACAGGAATAACATCTATCCGAGCAGAGCACTCAAAGCCAAAGGCGACACACCGAAAAATAGCCGCTAAGGCGAGCCCAACGGTAACTTCCTATCGCCAAGAAGAAAACAAAGCACTGCTTTTACCTAGCCGCTGCAAAGAAAAACTAGCCGCTCGACTAAACCGCTGCAGTAGCTGCTTATACGGACTATAGCACCTGCCGCCTGCTGCCAGCCACTGCTCACGCCTTTCCTCTCAAGCCTCGACTCCAACCTCGCCAAAGATCAAAGAGCCGAACTCCACACTCCAACCTGCTCGCCCACTCGAACCGCCATGGCTAAATTCACTGCACTAGCTCGACCGAGGAGGACCTCAAGGTCCGGGAGGAGGAGGGCCACGAGACACCGGTAGCCGGAGGTCGCCTGGAGAGGAGGATACTCCGAGCCGCCGAGGGAGAGTTCATCACCAACAGCCTCAGACTGCTCGGGTTGAGGTCTCCCGAGAGAGACTTCTGCCGAGGTCTTCTTGAACATCACCATTGGAGGTGGCGAACCTCAATCCGAACTCCATCCTCCAGATGGTCTGTGTTCGCACACCGTGCGAGGGCTATCTGGCATCGATCCACCGGGGCTGTTCTCCACTACTATATGCTGATTTGAGGAGCAGCCCGCCGCCTCGGCGCTGGGTGCTACTACTCAAGCTCCGGCCACCACCGACGACGCTGGCAGACTCTCGCCCACCGCCGCTCGACTGGATGGGCGCGGCGGGCGAGGTGGTTCTACAAAGCAGTTTTAACGACGACAAGCAGGCTTGTCTTTACCGGGAAGGCACCGCGGAGGACGCCAATGCCTCACCGGAGATGACCGCCGAGGATCGGTTTCGACGAGGAAGATCGCTTCCCTCGTGAGCCTTGGGCTCACGGGCCGGGAGATCATTCGACTTCACAACCGCATGTGATCTGTCCGGCCAAGGAGGAGGTCCTATCCTTCTACAAGATAGAGGATGGGAAGACATCACAAGGGAGAGCACGGGTAAGTGCCTTTAAGACTCAACCTCTTCATCGGTTATTTCCTCCGAATGTAAATTAACGATTCCATCCGTCCGCAGAGAAACCAACCGACGCCATATCAAGGCAGCAAGAAGGACAGCGAGGTCACCGCGAGGTAGCCTATACCTGTCCGAGAGGAACGGTTTCGTCCGCGAAGCCGAGGTGAGTTGCTCAACCTCGCTCGTGTCGCAGGATTTGCACCGCCAATCAAACTAACCTCGCTTCTCAAACACACAGAAGATGAGTTGATCCTCGGCGGATCATGGAAGAACTTTCTCGAGCTCGAGAAGGAGAAGGCGAAGAAGGGCAAGGCCAAGGCGGCCACAAAGCCTAAGGTGGCGGCCGAGTTTACGCTGGAGCTCGCCGACACACGCGCTGCCGCCAGACATCAAGAGACCACCCACGGCGACGGAGGGCGCCGAATGCACTAAGCGGGCTCGGGTCAGCCCAGCGGAAGAGACTAAGTTTCTCCTCCTCGCCGAGCAAAGCGACGAAGAGGTAAAGAACATGACCTTCCGGCTTAGGGCGTTACCGCAGCTCACCTGCCATTTGGCGCTGCTCCAACAAAGTCGCCGAAAGCGAGGAGGCTCGAAGAGGAAGTCGACGCAAGGAAAACTTCTTGCGCTATGCGAGAGGAACGCCACTACCAGGAGCTGAGCTCGCCGCCATGAACACCGGCGGCCAAGGCGAGAAGCCGCCAATTAGCCCCCGAGGAAGAGGCGGAAAGTTCCAGCGAAGAAGATCAGATCAAGCCTCTCACGGCAGTATGTAGAAACCGATCTTCAGATCTCTCACCTACCGACCGCATTAGACTTAACGATGATCTCTTTTTCCATCAGCTGCCCAAGGAGAGATCGCCACAGACGACGCCGAGGAGGCGCCGAAGCGTCATCGCCGCCCGAGATCGTGACGGGCGATCGCTGGCATTGAGGCCGGGCGTGCCTCAAGCGACAGCCGGGCGGCGCGGAGCTGCTTCCCGCCAGTTCCAGCCGAAGCAGCTCGACACGCCAAAAGCGCGATGGAGCGGCTGAGGCAGAGGACGCGCGCAAGGGCGCCACGGACGGCGGAGCCAAGACGACGGCTTCGGGAGTTGCCCAGGGTAGGGACCGAGCAGCCGGTTCCGCCAGCACTTCGTCGCAGGGCAGCCACCCCGAGGCGACGGGATTCTCGGCGAAAGTGGTGAAGCCCCGCCGCCAGTGGAGCAGAAGAAGCCCCCGGCAGGTGTCACGCAAGTCGCCCCGCCTGCTGAACAACGGCGCCACCCAGCAGAGTGGTTTCGCCTCACCAAGGCGTTCGGGCGAAGAGAAAGAGGAAGAGGAGAGGGAGCGCGAAGACGAAAGCGCCGCTTGCAAGGTTCTCGCCCCGAAAGCAGACGCGCCCAGCCGGGAAGAAGGAGCGACAAGACGGCGACGGAACAAAGACACTCTGCCTCATCCAAGACGAAGCGGGTTTTGTGGACGATGGCTCGAGGACCGCCATGCCATGGATCAAGCAACGACTTGGGAAGGTAAACACCAAGACCACGCCTAGATCTAGCCAGTAGCTTGACCGCAAAAGCGCTAACTAGTCTTCTCTCGTGTCTTGAAGGACACCATGGAGGAGCTCGAGGACGGCGACACCATCGAGCGGAGTGTCAGATCAAGGCCCCTCCGGAGCACCTCCTGACGAGGGAGTCCGAGGCGGCCTCTGCATCACCCCAAAGTCGGAGCCTACCAAGGCAAAGGTGAAGAGGCTCAAAGTCCAACCGTCAAGAGAGGCATTCCCGCGAGTCTCCTAGGGAGGCCGAGGAGCCACAAGCAAGCTATTAAGGCGAAGGCCATGAGGGGAAGCCGGGCCGCTCAAGTGGCTCAAGAGCAGCTTAGCCGACGCTTCCTAACGGCGGGACTCAGCCACAAGCGGAAGCTAAGAGACTCAAGACCCACGCCAAGGAAGAGCAGATTCGCTGGTCTCCAAGCAAAATCTCGACCTCAGGGCTTCACAGAAGAGATCGAGGAGATGCGCTGATGACGTGAGGGCGATCACCGCAGAAGAAGGTCAAGGAGCCGGACGAGCAATTCAAGACGGCCGAAAGCAGCCGAGTCAGCCAGAGCGAGGCTCGACCGATCGCTATGCCGCCAAGACCGAGGAGGTCGAGGCTATCCGGCAGAGGCCGCAGCGCAAGCTGCCGGAGCAAGGAGGAGATCGAACGCCCGAGCTGAAGCCCGAAGGAATCAAGGCTCAGTATAAGTCAGGCGCCAAGCTAGAAGTTGAGGAGTCAAGGAGCAGCTTGCTCCTAAGTAGCACCGTGGTCAGAATCTGAAAGGGCCTTGTACCTAAAACTTTTAGTAATACAATGAAGTATTTACTTTTTATTCCTGCAAAAAGAGCAGCAAAAAGACAAGAACGTAACAGAACTAAGAGGAAAGCTAACAGCTTAGGAAGTTTAAGAAAACCGATAGAGCGCTTCGCTTAACTCCTCAGCTTCTCATAGCATCTCGCCGAAAACCTCGAAGTTTATGGACCTTAACAGTGCACAAGAGAAGGAGCGACACCTTTAGTTTCGGCATTTAACGATGCTCGAGAACCTAAGCTTATAACTCGAGCACGCAGAGAGAGACAGAGCGACACCTGCATTTTGCTCGATTTGTTCCATAGTCTCGCCGTTAACGAAGTTAGGCGATTCCGATAGTAACCGAACAAGGAAAGTGCTTCGCCGGGGGCTTACGAGAGCAAACTTTCCGAGTGGTCGTGCTAAGCAAGAAGTGCCTCTCGCCATGGATGGCTTACGAGAGCGCATTTAGCCGCAAGGTGGAAAGGCTATGTTACGCAACCCCGAAGTTTAGCAATTTGTCGAAACTCGACACGGGCAGGAAAGATCCCGAAAAGCTGGAGCCAAGAGTTCGCAAGGCCGGGCAGCCATCAAGTGTTACCGTAAGAAAGTAGTCTCGAGAAGACAAGCAAAGAAAAGGGGCACAGAGGCCGCGAGGATTCACCGAGAATTGGATTGAACTTACATGGTGCCCGAGGGACTTGGACGAACTAAGGCGCTGAAGTTTACAAAAGCGCAGGCTAAGAAAATGAAAAGACCTACACAAAGAACTTACGGCCGGGTCGATGTTCCAAGTGCCGGTCACTCTCCCGGCCCTCCATAGCCAGCGAATGCCCTCGGTCCAAAGAAGAGAAACGACCGTGAACGGCCCTCCCAACGAGGAGTTAACTTGTTGGCATTGGACAAGTTCTGGACACGACGCAGAACGAGGTCGCCCGCCTTCAAAACCCTTGGTCGAACGGACTTGGCAGCGCGGTCGGGAAGATCTTGCCGGTAGCGCCATTCGACTTGTGCCCGGTCGCTGTGCCTTCGAGGAGATCGAGATCATGAGGCGCTTGCTCATCATCAACCAAGTTGACCGAGCTCGCGCGAGGTGAACCGAGTACGATTTTGGCGGCAGTGATGGCTTCTACACCATAGACCAATTGAAGGAGTTTCTGCCGCCTGACCGTCAGAAAAGCGAATCGCCCAGAGGACGGAAGGAACTTCACCAACCTGTGCCTTGTTGTATTTCGCCGAGAGCAGCAAATACCCGCCGCTTAATACCCTAGACTATCCGTCCGCTAGCTCGCCGATCGCTTCCATTGCTCGCGGATGTGCCACGAGGCGAAATAGACCTTGGTGCCCAAATGCTCGCAGATTCCCGAATAGCTCGCTCGAACCGGGTACCGCTATCCGTGAATCAACTTATGGGGAATCCCAAAGCGCAGACCACGCTGTTTTGAAAAGCTAACAATCGCTTTTACGTGAAGAGACGACACGTGCTCGGCCTCAATCCACTTTGTAAAAGTGTCTATGGCAACGAGCAAGTGTGTATAGCCCTTGTACCCTTTAGGAATGGGCCTAGCGATCCGCACACCATGAGGAAAAAGGCCAAGATGGGGGATTGTTTGAGTCTTGGCGGGCTTGTGTGCCATCCGGCGTGAAATTGGCAAGCCTTGCACTTAGTCACGATGTCCCGCATCTTGTAACGAGTGGGCCAATAATAGCCCATGCGTAAACGCTTTTTACCGTAGTTCTCAAGGAGGCGGTTGCTTGTTGTGCACCTCGTATGTCCCTAAGAAGGAACACACCTCCTCGCTATGTAGATGCACTTGGAGAGAACTCCCAGAGCACCTTGACGGTAAAGGATGCCATCCACAAGCTTGTATGGAGCGGCACGCCTTGTAAGCCGAACGCCGACTTCGCCGTCGCAAGGTCCCATCCGCAAGGTACCGGACAAATGGCGTTGTCCAAATTCCGGCTCGCCGATAACGGAGACAAGACCACTGCCTTCGCTTCGTCCCGAGACGTGATTGAGGGTTTGTGAAGGTGCTCGACGAGCACCGCCGGAGCAGATTCTCGTGAGGATCCATACTTGATAGTTGGTCGGCCAGAAGTTGTCCTTCCTAGGCACGAAGAGCACTTCAAAAATCGAAAATGCCGCCCAACTTCCTCACTTCAACCAGTATCGCGCCATTGAGTCATCGCAAAGACCGACACTCCTTGTTAACCTGATTGATGACCACCGTGAATCTCCTTCACGCTAGCCGCTGGACACCAAGCCACTTGCACGCTTAGTCCCGCGAGGAGGGTTCAGATTCGCAGCTGCTGTTAGTCGCCGCAAAGTGTAGTTGGATAGAATATCGAGTTGCTCTCCTGAGGAGATGAGAACAAAACCAGCCCCGAAGTTTCCAAGGCGCGAGCCATCGAAAACATGGTCCAAGGGGTTCATCAAAGTTTCTCGAGCTTCTCGATTTGGGCGGCAAGTCCATTCAAATGACAAAGTCAGCTAGGACTCGTGACTTAATAGCGCTCGGCAAAGAATAATGATCAAACTCGCTAGTTCCATTGCCCACTTAGCTATACGTCCGCTAGATTCCTTGTTCCAGAGGATTTCTCCTGTGGGGAACGTGGTCGACCAGATTTGATGCTACCGAAGTAGTGGCGAAGCTTCCGGAGGACATGAGAAAGGCGAGAGTAGCTTCGACCTCGTGGTAACGCCTTTGATCCGTGAAGTACCGCCACGTAATAGATTGGTCGCCGTATGCCTTCCTTTCGATCATTAAGGCCACGCCACCGCCAGGCGCAACCTAGGTACAAGCAGAGCTGCCGCCATGCCGCGGGTAGTCAAACGGGTGGATTGGACAGTATCGCTCAGATCTTGAAGGATCTATCGGCTTCTTCCGTCCCACTGAAACCATTGTGCTTGCGCAAGGCCTTAAAGAAGGGCAGCCTCGTCACTTTTGACGGAAATAACCGCTTAGAGCAGCCATCCGCCTCGTGAGACTCAGATTTCCTTTACGGTAGTTGAGCCTGATATTTTCAATGGCCTCGATTTTTTCAGGTTGGCGTAAATACCTTATAACCAATAACATAACCGAAAGCAACATTCCGTGATCGAACACCAAAGGTACACTTCTCTCGATTTAATTTTATTCGATGCCCGTGAGATTACGAAAAGTCTCGCCGTCTTTTACATGATCCGGAGCAACTTGTTTTACAACTATGTCGCCGACATAGACCTCCGTGTTTTATCCACATTGCTCGGGAAGGTCTTTCCATTAAGCTACTGAACGTGGCACCAAAGATTGCGCAGACCAAAGATATGGTCGAGCAGCGTAAAGTGCCAAGGGGTAATGAAGGCGCCTTCTTCATCCTCGGGAGATGCTTATTTGGTGATACCCGAGTAAGCATCCAAAAACTCAGAGTTGGCATCCGGCAGCTGCATCGACCACCGGTCAATACGAGGCAGCGGAAGTTGTCCTTAGGACAAGCAGCTGTTCAGATCCGTGGATCGACACACATCCTCCACTTGCCGCCTTTCTTCTTTACAATGACAGAGTTGGCTAACCACTGGTGTGATCAACCTCGCGATGAACCCGCAATGAAGCAATTTGCTGTTGATCTTTGATGATCCCCTCGCTTGAATTCGTAAAAGCGACGAAGCTTCGGGCGAACAGGCTTTTTGTCCGCCGACAACCGCTTTGTGCTCGATGACCTCCCTTTGACTCCGGCATGTCGATGGCTCCTGTGCAAACACATCTCAAGATTGGCTCGAGGAAAGCAATGGGCTCGCTTATTTGGGGTCCAGATTGGCCCCCAAGTGAACCGCCTTGGAAGTATCATCAAGGGACAGCTGAACTTCCTTGGTTTCTCCCCGCTCAAGGGAGACCTTAGGGCGGCGTGATTTGGTCTCATGGAACTTCGTGACCGCTGGGCGGAAGCTGGTCGATCAGTATGCAGGGATCGCCGCCGCAATCCGCAGCAGCCTTTGTAGTTGCCCTTGACCATGATGACACCATTAGGACCCGTATCTTCACGCAATGGTAAGCGTAGGGACACGGCCATAAACTTACCGAGATGGCTCGCCTAAGATCGCTATACACGGATGGAAAGTCGACTACATCGAAAAGTGATCAACTCGTCCGAAGTTGCTCGGTTGCCGAAGGTAACCGGCAGGACAACCGCGCCTAACGACTTGATGCCTTCTCCTGAACAATCCCGAGAAGGGCATTGCGACTTCCTTCATTTTAGAACGAGGAATCAGATCTCGCCCAAAACCTTAGCAGTAGCAAGTCCAAAGCGCCCCGCCGCCTATGAGTACACGGCCAACTCTCGCTGTCGATAGTCGGGCGACCACCGAGGGAGCCGCCGAGGCTTGGTCATCCCAGGGGGGCAATCCTCCCGAGAGAAGGATATGGGGACCTCGGTCCACTTCATCGATTCAGATGAGGTTTTGCCTTTCAACGCTAGGACCTCCCAGCAGCTTCCTTGAGGCTGGCCGAGAGGTGTAAGCCGAGGAGCCGCCAAGATGACGGCGATATGGTTCATGGGTTCTTGATACTCATCATCATCTTCCCGATCACCATCGCCGGTTTGGCGCTTGGCCTTACCGCATCACCTTGTTCGGGCAGGGCATTGGGCCCTGCCGCTGTAGAAGTCTTCGAGCTTTATGCCCAAGTTCTCGCAATGGCGATGTCGTCTGTAGTGCTGGTGGAACTTGCAAAATCGGTCGCTTGACCTTTCTTGCCTTGTCCGCCTCCCCGAAAGGTGCTTTTTGCCTTTGTAGTTATTGTTGGGCTTCTTCCGCCCATCTCTGGAGGAGGTGCGCGATCTATACCAATGACGGTATTGTTCGTGATCACCTTTACTTTTCTTCTTCTTGGACTTCTTGTCACCGTGGTTGCCGCTGCTCTTCTTCTTCTCATCCACACCAGTTGGGGGCAACCGCCTTGTCAAACGCTTTTAGTATCAACACGCTCGCCGCTGGCATAGCGGTCACCGCCTTTGAATAGGTCGTTGGCGGTCCAGTCTCATTGATCTCGAGATCCGGGTGATACGCCGTCATGACTCGCTTTTGAAGGCGCGACAATGATTCGGTCCGAGATGTTCGGGATCGTGGTTATGGATCTTAATGAAGCGCTCACGGTTATGGAGGGTCTCCTGCTCATCCGGATCATCCGTGCAGATCATCCTCCTTGCTCAGACGCACGTAATGCCTCCGAAATTGGCGATCGAAGGCCACAAAGCTAGTTCCATGAGCCGATGGAACCTCCCCGCTAATTGAACAGCCCACGCCCGAAAGCAAATACCAAGGACAAACGGAGGTAGTTAGCCATAACAAGCTCGCTACCCCGCCGCCATGATGGTCAGAAGGAGATGGAAAGGAATTCTCCCGGTTCCGAGTCCCATTGTACTCTCCATGTGACCGGCTTGAACTTTGAGGGCCATCGACAGCCCAAGCTCGCCGAGAAAGCCCCGCAGCCTCAAAGCATACGATCGCCACCTTTCCGCAGTAACCTAGTCTTGAGAAGACGTTATCCCGCACGGAGGAACTCCTCGCCGAACGGGATGATTCGCCCAGAGAAACTCTCTCCGGACAATCCACTGTGCTCCTTCCTCGTGGTCGCGACGATGCACTCCTCCCGAGGGATCGTCCGTGATCATCGCGCGCGCTTGCCCCCGTGGGTCGCTGGCGACTACGAGGACTCGGGCGAGCGACGGCACCACGGTAGCCCGCTTCATGGACAAGGATCCTTCGATGGTGACGAGGGTCACGCGATCGATCGAGCTGTCCCAACCATTCCGGCAGTTTGTCATACCGCTTGAGGAGTTGTTGACTTCTCCTAGAGACTTTAGGCCTTCACCACCGCTTAGGTTAGATGTAAAGACGCCTATGCGGGCGTAGGTCGGCCCGGTTGGTACATCTAATCACCGGTTATGCCCGCAGTCGCTCCCCGACTCGCTTCTAGGGTTCTGGGACCACCGAGGCATCCGCTTTCGCCCGATCGAGTCCGGTTACGCTGGGAACTAATCCGACAGAGAAACTTCGCCGGAGACTTGGCGAGGGCACGCGCAGGGTCGCGACGCGTCGCTGCACCGATCGCGAACTGCGCACGGTCCGATTGATGGAATCGCCGAGGTTGCGGTGGATGACTTCTGCTCGCAGCGTACCAAATAAGCAGCCTTGTCTTGATGCCGAGCAAGTTAATCGTCCGACCGCCAAATTGCCACGTACTCTGCGGGCAGATCCTCAGAGGTTCCTACATCACCATGTTGATGCTGGCGGGGCTATGCGAAGGTACGCTAGACGTGTCATCGCTGGTTCCACAGTAGAGTCTACCGACATAGTTTTGGAATCCGATAGATCTAAACCATCGAGAGATCATCGGTTCCGTAGTCATCGCCTATGACGGAGTGCGATCCGAGGCTATCTCCGCCATATAGGCGAGACTTCCGCCGGATACAGTAAGTGTTTGAGATCGAACAGATCGATCTCGAATCGACAGGATGAGACATCCTGTCCTTCCGAAGTCAGAACCCTCAGAAGCATCTCTCAGATCACGACGGAGTTCGACATGCTCGATCCAAGGTGTCCCCACGGACGGCGCCAAATTGCCGACGGTTGATATTGACCCAAGTCAACCAAGGTTCTTCAAGGAGGAGATAGGAGACACGCCGAACAACCACGTAACAAAGAACGAACAGGAGATAGGGGTTTTATCCTGGTTCAGCCTCTCGAGAGATAATAGCCCCACGCCCAAATTTTCTTTATATCAAAGAAGATTATAAGGTGGAACTCAACGAGATCAGCAGTCTCTCAAGTAGTAGTATGCTAAAATCTATCCGCCAAGGGTCTCTCTAAACGCCGTAGGGGCCCTGCTTATATAGTACGTAACAAACCGACCTACCGAGGAATATCGGGTCGCTAACTACGCAGATCGTGAATCGAACTCAAGACATGCTAAATACAACCTACCAGTAGATAAGGTAAGCTCCTAATCTTGGGGATCACGACTCCTAATCCAATCCGGAAACCATGTCCGGTCTTCGTAGTCGCAGGTAACTCGCTCGAGTCGGACTCAAACAGAAGTCTTGGCTATTACGCACCGCCACCCAGAAGCTCGTTCGCACGATGTATATGGGCTGATAGAACCTTCCAGGAGCCGGGCCTCGGTAGGTTGTCTCGATTGGGCCGCTGTGGAGTAGGCCATGTCAATGGGCCGTAATTTAATCCTCGACAAAGCCGATAGATCCTTCCAAGATCCGCGATACTCTGTCTAATCCTCCCGTCTCGACCATTCCCTCGCTGCATGGCGAAAGCAGCTCCTCGTTGTACCTAGGTTGCACGCCACAAGCGGTGAGCGGTCTTGACGGTCGAAAGGAAGGCATACACGACCAATCTATTACGTGAGCGAGGTACTTCACGGATCAAAGGAGCGCTACCCCGAGGTCCGTGGTTTTCTACGCTTTTGCTCATGTCCTCCAGAAGCTTCGCCACTATTTCCAGCGATCAAACAATCGGGTCCCGACCACGCTCCTCCGGGAGAAATCCTACGGAACAAGGAATCTAGCGGACGATAGCTAAGTGGGCAATGGAACTAGCAGAGTTTGACCCGTTATTTGTCGCCCGAACCGCTATTAAGTCATTGTGTCCTAGCTGACTTTGTCGCCGAATGGACTTGCCCGCCTAAATCCTGTGAAGCCCCGAGCAACCCGATGAACCCTCTTGACCATGTTTTGATGGCTCGCAAGACCGGAAACTCGGGGCTGGTTTTGTTCTCATCTCCTCAAGGAGAGCAACTCCAAAGATTCTATCCAATTACACTTTGCGGCATTTCAACAACGCCGCAGTAATGAGGCCTCGCTGACTAAGAGCGCAAGTCGCTTAGTGTCCAGAACGGCCGATCGTGAAGGACATTCACGCTTGGTCATCAACCAGTTAATAAGGAGTATCGCAGGCGATGACTCAATGGTGCGATACCTGGCTTGAAGGAGGAAGTTTAGCGGCATTTTCGATTTTTGAAGTGCTCTTCGCCCTGTGAAGGACAACTTCGGCCGACCAGCTATCCAAGTTTCGATCTCACGCTAACTCGCTTCGCAGGGTGCTCGCCGAGCACCTTTACAAGCCCTCAATCACGCTCTCCGACGAGGCAACAGAGATAGTAGTGCTGTCTCCGCATATCGAAAGGTAGTCATGATCGACAACGCCATTTGTCCGGTACCTGCGTATGGGACCTTACTCATGATGAAGCCGAAGCTGCTTCCCGCCATATAAGGCGCGTTGCTCCATACAAGCTTGTGGATGGCATCCTTACCGCCAAGGTGCTCGGGAGTTCTTCCAAGTGCATCTCGCAATGAGGGTGTGTTCCTTCTCGTGACATACACGGTGGGTGCTCATGCAACCACGCCCTTCTCGTAACTCGGTCGGCAAAGCGCTTCGCATGGGCTATTATTGGCCAATCATACATAGATGCCCGGACAACGGGACTAAGTGCAAGGCTTGCCAATTTCACGCCTCTAAGGCACACAAGCCCGCCCAAGAGCTCCAAACAATCCCCATCTTGGCCTTTTTCACATGGGTCCGATCGCCGCCCATTCCCTAAGGGGGTACAAGGGCTATACACACCTGCTCGTCGCCATAGGCACTTTTACAAAGTGGATTGAGGCGAGCCTCGTGTCGCCTCTTCACGCCAAAACGCTGTTCGCTTTCAAAAGCAACGCGGGTCACGCCGCTTTGGGGATCCCCATGTTGATCACGGATAACGTACCCGCCAAGCGAGGTATTCGTGAATACCGCGAACAACCGGGCACCAAGGTTCTGCTTTCGCTCGGGGCACATCCGCAGAGCAATGGAGCAAGAAAGGAGCTAACGGACAGATAGTCCAGGTATTAAACGGGCGGTATTTGCTGCTCTCGAGCACAACAAGGCCCGGTCGACGGTTCCTTCCGCCCTCCGCGCAAGTCAGACTATGGTTCACGGCCATCGGGAAACTCCTTTCCAATTGGTCTACGGTGCAGGTTTCATCCCGCTCACCCAAATCAGATTTCGGTTCGCTTTCAAGACGAGCTCGGTCAACTTAGTTGACGATGAGCAAGAGCGCCTCGATCTCGATCTCCTCAAGGCACACGCCACTCAGCATAAGTCGAATGGCGCACTACCAAGAAGATCTTCGCCGCACGCCGCCAAGTCGGGCTCGACCAAGGGTTGTGAAGGCGGGCGCACTGCTTCGGGCCGTGTCCGTAACCTGTCCAATGCCAACAAGTTAACTCCTCGCTGGGAGGGCCTGCTCACGGTCAAGCTTTACCGCCGCCCGGGGTCAGACGCCTAGCTATGGAGGACGGAGAGAGTCGACAAAGACTTGGAACATCGACCAGCACTCGTAAGTTCTTTTTGTGTAGGTCTTTTTGTTTGCTTAGCCTCGTGTTTTTGTCAAACTGCGCGCTTTAGTTCGCCCAAGTCTCTCGGCACCATGTAAAGTTCAATCCATTATTTAAGTGAATTCTCTCGGCCTCGCGCGCTTTTTTCACTTCTTGTCTTTTTGAAGACTACCCTTTCTCTCGGGTAACACTTGATGGCTGCCCGGCTCTTATAACTCTGGCTCTGCAATCTTAAGTATTGTTCCCTACCAGTATCTAGTTTCGATAAGTTCCTAAACTAAGG
>JAYEVB010000042.1:0-41281 GCA_036346415.1 Raddia guianensis | reverse complement strand
TAAAGCCCTTTTGGGCCTATAGCACCCAAACCCCCGCTAGCCACCCTTCACGCTTTCTTCCCAAGCCCTAATTCCAACCAAGGCCAAGATCAAAGAGCCATACCCCCCCAATCGCTCGGCCCACTGGGAACCGCATGGCCAAGTTCGGCACTAGCATGACCGGGAGGACTTGAAGATCCGGGAGGAGGGACATCGACGTAGGGAGGCCCCGGGGGAAACTCCGGGCCGAGGGCAAGTTCATCAACTTCAACAGCCGACTGCTCGGGTTGAGGTCCCAGAGCACTTCGTGAGGTTTCCAACATCACGGAAGGGTGATTAACCTCAACCAAACTCCATCCTCCGATGGCCGCCTTTACACACTTGTAGGGCTATTCGGGAATAGACCCACCAGGGTGGAAATGGTACGGATATTATCCGATCACCAACGAATTGATCGGATAGCATTTGATAGTTTTAAGGATATTCACTATTTTACATAAGGATATGGATATGGATAATTTTGGATATGGATAAATAGGAACGATTATTTAATGGAATATCCGAAGTTTGTTCGATAATATCCAATATAAAATATGGATATTATCCAATGTACTTCTAGAATTTTTTAATGTATTTTACAATTTTTATTGATAGTTTTAACTTTCAAATTTATTTTTTAATTTTTAAATCTAGACTAAATTAATAACATTCATGTATAGACTTTCTAATGTTTTCTTTTACTAATGTTATAAATTTCCACTTTTAAATTTAAATTTTGACCATATTTTGTTAAAATTTGGAAGGATTTTGAAAATTAATTTTAACTATTCGACTAACAATATCCGTATCCTTGTGTTATCCGACCGATTCGATCCGATTCGAACCGATGTTATCCAAGATATTCGAATTTGTATCCATATTCACACATTCGATTCAATTTGTATCCTAAAAATAGGATATGGATAAGGATAACATCCGACCTTATCCGATCCGACACATCCCCGGGGCTGTTCCTCAATTACACAAAGAACGAGGAGCACCCCCGCCCGGGGTGTTACTACCTCAAGCCCGCCACACGACGACGCAAAGACTTCCGTCCGCCACCGCCGACTCTATGGGCGGGTGGACGGGTTTCTACAAGAAATGAGCAAGAAGCTCTTCTTCACCGGGGACGGGGAAATTTCCCGAGATGTCCCCGAGGATTGGTATTGACGGGAAGATCGTCGGCCTCGTGCTCACGGGAGATCATTTGGACTAACAAATAAGGATCCGTCTCAGGGGAAGACCCTATCCTTCTATAAGATGAGGGATGGAAGACATCTTCAGGGAGCACGGTAAGTGCCTTTAAGACTCAACCTTTTTTGATGACCCATCCGTGGACTAAAGATTCTCCGGGCGGATGCCAACCGACGATGGGTGACCGAACAGTCAACTCCGGTCAAGGCCAAGAAGGACGGCGAGGTCACCCAGGGTGGCATTCACCCCCACCAACGATTTCTTCCAAGAGAGGTAAGTCATTTAGACTCAAATTTATGTTACTAGACTTGTATGTTGAAATGCTAACATTCGCTTTCAAATGAACAGAGGATCAATGATCTCGAGGGATCGTGGAGGAACTCTCCGATCCAAAAAGAGAAAGGAAAGGGAAGGCCGGGCTGGCCCAAGGAGGCCGGCCGACGCGAGCTCACCACCTGGCGGCCGCCATCAAGAAACCCTCGGTAACTGGCCCAAGCAAGCCAAGCCCGGGTCACCTAAGGGGATTGCCTCCCTCCCCCCAGCAAAGCGAAGGAGGTAAGAATCATGACCTCCGTTAAGGCTTAAGGTTCACCCTTTTTTCTTTGAAACCAAGGTTTAATTCCGGAACTTTCCACCCAAGGGTTTGAAAGCCCCTTTCCAATCTTTTTAAAGTTTCATGTTCCCACAAGGGCCCCAGAAAAATTTCTTTCCCTTAAAGGGACTGCAAATGGCCCTTAATAAACTCGAAAAGGGTTTTCCTTTTTGGGGGACCCCAAACCCCCAAATCCCATTTGGCCCGGGCCCCAAACCCCTTAGCCGGTTAGGGGGGAATAAATGCATGGTTTCCAACTTTAAAATTTCCCCCTTGCCCAAGCACTCCTTAAAAAGTTTTTGTAACCCGGAAATTGGATTTCCTTTTGCATTTGTGGCCCCCATCAAAGCCTTCTTTCCCCCAAAACCCTTGGGTTTCCCTTTGAACCTTTAGGGTTTTTTTTAGTGAAGGGGGTTTTTTTTGGTTGGTTGGGAGAAACCCCCCTTTTCTCCCAAAAATAATCCCAAAGTCGGGAAAACTTTATTCCCACCCTCAAATTGATTATTGGGACCCATGGCCACCCATCCCCAAAACCACCCCCGGGACCGTTTAAAACTGAGGGTTTTTTGGAAAGTTCCGCCCCCAATTTGTTTTTCCCTTTTCTTTTCTTGAGGCCAAATTTTCAAATTTTCCCAAACACTTAACCGGGGTAGGTTTTTAAAATCCTTTTATAAGTTTCCAAAATTGGGCCCCTGCATTTAAACAAACCAATTTTTCCCCTGGGGGCCCAAAACCCCTTAAAACGTGGGTTCCCCCTTTTGAACGTTGGAGGAAATTCACCGGGAACCCCTTCCCCTAAATCCCCTTTAGTCTTCAAACCGGTGTTTACCACTTAAACGGGGTTCCTAAAGGGGGAAACCCAAGCCTTTTAAACCCCCCAACCATTTGGGAACCAGGCCCCCAAAAGGGGGGTTTTTTAAAAAACCCCCACATTTGGAACCCAAACATTGGCCTTTAAACTACAATCCAAGGAGGGCCCCTTAATCCGGGGTCCCAAGGCACCAAAATGCCTTTACAAAACCCTTCATTTCCCAAAAAAAACAAAGGGACAATGGGGGGGAAAAGAGAAGGTGCCTTCCCTTCCCCCCCCCTTTCTCCCCCAAACCCTTTTCCAAAAGGTGGTTTAAACCCCCATTGGCAAAAGCCCTTCCCCAAATTTAAAGGCCCCAAACCCCCGGCAAAAACCCCCAAAATTTTGGCCCAAACAAAACCCAAAAAGGGGGGTTTTCCCCCCTTTTAAAAAGGGGGGCCCCCGGGGGTTTTTTTGGGCCCCCGGGCGCCCCGAAAACCCGGAAAGCCGGGCCCTCCCCTCTTCCACCCCAAAATGACGGGCCCCCTGGGAGGGAAACCTTAAAAAAAAGGGACCCCTTTTCCCCCCTTTCCTCCCCCAAACCCACTGGGATAAACCCCGGGAGCCAATTCACCCGGGGGCCCCGGTTTTTTCCCTTTTGGGGCCCCATGGGGTTTCCGGGCAAGCCCAAAAAGGGCCCCCTTTTCCCCTCCTTCCCGCCCAAAAAGGAGGGGGGGTTTTTTTTTTAATTGGGAAATTTGGGGGCCCTAGGGCCTGGGCGGCGGGGCCCGGGTAAAATTTTCCCCCCGGGGTTTAACCCAAAACCCCCCCCCACCAGGTTGTTGGGCCTCCCGGGTTTTGGTTGGGATTTCCAAATTTACCCTAATTGGCGGGCCCCCGGCCTTCTTTTCCCCGTTTTTGGACCTTGGAAAAGGTTCCTACCCGGACCCTCGATGGCCCAAATTTTCTTGGGGGCCCCCCCCGGGGAAGTTTGGGCAAACACCCAAGGGCCCCCGGGGTTTCCCGGGGTACGGGAAAAGGGATTTGGGAAAAATTTTTGCCGGGCTTTGAAACCCTCCGGGTTTTCCCCTTTTTAACCCAATCCTCACCCCACACTGGGGGGCTTCGGGAAAACCGGGGCGCGCCAAAAACCGGGGGAAGGCCAAAAAAAAAAACCCAAAAAGACCCCGGGCGAAATTTTGGGCACCCAAAAAACAAACCCTGGGCCAAATTTAAAAGGGTTTCCGAAACCGCCATCTGAGCCTCGTCCCAGGGGGAAAACAAAAAACCCAAAGGGCCCCGAAAAAGGCCGGGGCCCCGAAAGGAAGCGCTGAGCAGGTCGTGGATGTACTTCTTTGGCACATGAAAGTCCCGGCCTTGAGTTGCTTGATTTGAAATCCTGTGAAGAAGTTCAATTCTCCCATCATCGACATCTCGAACTCTTTGCTCATCATGTCGCTGAACTCTTTGACCAAGGACTCATTTGAGCTACCAAGATGATATCATCTACGAGACTGCACAGAATGATCTCCATCCACCACCTTAGTGAATAGAGTCGTGTCGACCTTCCGACCGTGAATCCTTTGCCGATCGTAAAGTCCCTTAGCCTCTCGCACCATGCCCCGGGAGCTTGCTTGAGACCATATAAAGCCTTTGACAGCTTGAACACATGGTCGTGGTAATCGAGGATCTTCAAACCCCTGAGGTCGCTCCACATACACTAGCTCTCCAATGTACCCGCTGAGGAAGGCACTCTTCACATCCATTTGCTTGAGGATGATGTTGTGACATGTAGAGAATGCAACAAGCAACTGATAGCCTCCAGACGAGCCACAGGAGCATAGGTGTCACCACACCAACTCCCTCAACTGTGTGAAACCCTGGGCGACTAATCTAGCCTTGTTGCGCACCACCACTCCAAGTTCATCTTGCTTATTCTTGAAAACCCACTTGGTGCCAATCACGCTGTAATCGCTGGTCTTTCCACTAAGATCCGACTTTGTTCCTCTCAAAGTTGTTCACCTCGTGCATAGCATTGATCCAATCAGGTCACTAAGAGCCTCTTCCACTTTCTTTGGCTCAAGCTCGACACAAACGCCGCGTGCTCACGTAAGCTTGCCAAAGCACCGACCTCACCGACGCTTAGTCAGTCCTTGACCTTGTTTGCACACCTTGAGTCAATTCCCCATTCACTTGATCACCGGATGATCACGAGCTATGGTGTGATGGGTCTTGATCAACCGAGGTGGTAGCTCTACCGACTCGTGATCCGCTCACAAGTCAGATTCCGCCTCGAACTGGCTCCACACTTGAGCTGCTTTGAGGCAATGCTCCCCGAAGTCCTGCATTGGTTCAGGGTGAGAGGTGATGGAACCACCTCTAGATCCCTCTCAACCCCATCGCCTCACATCACCAGCAGCATCTCCTCCACCGCTTCTGCCAACCGCCACCGCCCACATCATCCAAGTTCTCATGCTCTCTTGGCTCCCATTGATTCGCTGAACTTCACATCGCAGTCTCCTCAATCTGACCGCTTCCTCGCTGTACACCTCAAGGAAGACCTCCGCCGAGTACCCCAAGAAAACTCCCGTGTCCACTCGCCTCGAACTTGCCCAAGTGCTCCCGCTTCTTCTTGATGTAGACCTTGCACCAAAAAACCTCAAGTAGGAGACATTGGGTCGTTTTCCCACTAGCAAACAGAAGACGCCTTCTTCAGAGCTTAGAAGGTACAACTGTTGATGCAAAGGACAAAGTCAGGTTGATCGCTTCACCTGCAATGTATGTGAAGTCTTGTACTCATCCAACATTGTCCTCGCCATCTCGATGAGCGCCCCGTTTTTCCTCTCAACCACCCCATTTTGCCGAGGGTGTAGGTAGTCGAGAACCGTGATCAATCCCAACTCATCACGTAAGATCTCAATCAAGTGTTAGTGAACTCCGCCCCATTGTCACTTCTCACCTTCTTGAGGGTACAATCAAAAGCATTTTGGGCTTTTACAAACTTTTGAAAACATCTCCAGCTTGGAGTTTTATCGTAGAAAGAAGACCTGTGTATCGGAGAAGTCATCAACAATGACCAAGCAATAGAGATTTCCGATACTCACATAGGTAGTTGGCCCAAAAGATCCATGTGTAAAAGCTCAAGAGGTCGAGATGTAGACATGACATTCTTGGCGTGATGTGAACTTGCCACTTGCTTGCCTACCGACAGTAATCGTGATAGCTTGTCTTTCTCGAATGTCACATCTTGCACACCAAGAATCAACTCGCTTTTGAAAAGTTTTTCAATTTGCCATGCCGACATGCCCAAGACGTCTATGCCAAAGCCAACCAAGAGAGACTTTGGCGACAAGACAAGTCGAGACGGATGCGGCAGGCTCATTAAAGTTCACAAGAAACAAGTTTTCAAAACGAAAGCCTTTGAACACAAGTTTTCATTTTGTTCAAAACCAACAAACCCTCGTGTGAGAAATTGTAATGGAACCCCAAATCACATATTTGGGCAACAGAGAGGAGGTTATAGCTCAAAGTTTTCACAAGTAGCACATTATCAATTGAAAGATCTCAAGAAATTGCTACCTTCCCACTTCCAAGAACCTTGCTCTTGCTTCCATCTCCAAAAGTGACCTTGGGGAATCTTGCCTTCCTCCCTAATGAGGTGAACAACCGGGTTGCTTGGTCATGTGTTGGGTGCAACCACGCCAATGATCCAATGGCACCCTCCACTCCGGTAGTTCACCGCATATAAGAGAAGATCACTTATGTGACTCAGTGACCCACACAGAGGTCCCCGAGGGTTAGCCTTCAAACCGTAAGCAACACGAGCAAAGCGATCAATCAATGACTTAGGCACCCAAACATGTGCCTTGTGCTCATTCTCAAACTTGAGCCCAACAAATCTAGCAACTATCCTACCTCGATCATTTTTCTTGAGCAAGTATTGATCATACAACCCGATATGTGCTCTAGGGAATCTTGGTTGTGTGTGAATGGGAGTGTTATGGTTTTGGTGCCTAGGTGGATGTGTCCTACCAATGTTGTGCCTAGGAGGTCCATTCCAAATTCCGCTTAGGTGATTGCCAAGTGTTGTGATACCTAGGGCCTTGCCAGCTTGTTATAGGATCTAGGACCATATTGCCAAGCACTATTGTTTCTTTTGTCGCCATGTGGAGTTATAGTGCCTAGGAGGTCCTTGCCAAGTGTCGTGCCCATTGTTCATCCTAGAAACATTGTTGCTAGTGTGCAAGTTGTTACCATGCCTCTTCTTGGGAGGAGCTCGATAGTACCCTTGCCTATGGGTAGATGCTCGAGGAACACTTGATTTCTTCCTCCCTTTGGCTTCTCAGGTAAAACCCAAGCCACCCTTTTGGGAAGGTTTTCTTTGTTCCTTGAGCATCTTATCCAAGGCTAGGCTACCCTCATAGCACTTCCCAAGCCCCTTATCAAATTTCTCAAGTTTAGACTTCAACTCAAGATTTTCAATAGCTAGCCCCTAGCGCCTAGTGCAAATTTACAATTATCGTGTACACACTAGTGCATTGCTAGAGGAACTGCTAGAGGTGGAAACTAATCCAAAGGTAATTATGGGCAACCTCAGGCAAGCAAGAGTCAAATCAATAACAAAAGTAATAGCAATGTATAATGTGCATGGCACAAGCAACATCCAAAGCATCAACAGGTGTATCAACTAGTTGAGCAAGAGGCAAAGCAACCAATTCATCATTTTTAGCCATAAGTGTCTCATGGTTCTCCCTAAGTGTATGATAAGTAGTCATGAGATCATCTAAGGATTCATTCAAAGCATCGCGTTCTTGTTCTAGCACATTGCACTTAGATGACAGATTTTTGTTAGAACCTAGCAAAGTAACATGCTCAGATTCTAAGCTATCACATCTAGAGACAAGGTTTTTGCACTTAGTTTGCAAAGCAATCAAAGTTTTACCAAGCTCTAGGTTCTTTAGTGTCTCATGCTTATAGCGCTCACAAGCTTCCCTAAGACAATCCCGCATGCCTTCAACATCTTCCTCGTAGTCGACCTGAGAGTCGCTCACCTCGCCACTAGGTCGAGCCATCAGGCACTTGGAAGTGCCAGCAGGAGTCGGTGAAGCCTTTGCCGATGTAGAGGAAGTAGTGGAAGAAGCCCCATCGTCATCAGAATACCATTCTCGAGCCTCGATGACGGCCGTGAGACATCTTGGAGCAGAGACCGGAGGAGGTGGCATGATCAACTATCGCCATGGTGGCCAACTCTGATCACCGATTCTCATCTCCGTATGCACGTGTCACCGAGCCGCCATCGGTCACCCATTCTCCCACAAAGGCTAGCTTCTTGCCTTGTGAGGAGCGACCCTTGAATCCGCACTGGGAGTCTTCTTCTTGTTGTCATTGTGCCTCCGCCTCGCCATCACCCTTGTCCTTTCCTTTGTCCTTGTACTTGGTGTTTCCTTCCGAGGACACATTGAAGCGACAGTTCTTTCTCCCGACACTCATAGCATCGGATGACGATGAGTGTTTCGCTCATCCTCTTCTTGCCTCCATAGCCGCTTTCGCCATGAATTGGCCACTTGTTTCATGAATGTGTCAAGTGTTGGAAGCCCTCCTCAAGCTCGCTCCAACTCATCTCACCACCGCCCTCGATTGACTTGACTTGAGACCACTGCCTAGATCCATCGCCTTGAGAGCAATCACTTGATTCTTCACAAGGGGGAATCCTCACGATCATTAAGGAGCATCATCTCATGAGCGGTGATCTTACTGAGCAAAGTCAGGGAGCTGCTTTCCACATCACCACTATTGGTGAGATAGGTGATGATGTCCCGATAGTCCTTCTTGGGAGGATCCGCAGATTTTCCTCGCACACTTCATCATTGGCAACAAGCAGACCGAGCCCCTTAAGCTCAAGTATGATGGGGTTGCCGAGTAAACATAGCATTGACATTTTCATTTGAAGCATTCTCAATCGATCAAAACGCCCTTGACAACCACTAGTCTACCCTCCTTAATACCGAGGTGCCTCGTGAATCTCAATGAGTGTGATCCATATCTCGTGCACTAGTGAGATTGCTAACTCTATCAAAGACCTCCATGCTCAAACCACAAAACAGAGCTGCTCATGGCCTTAGCATCGGGTCTCTAGGAGTTTGTTTTGAGCGGTGTGGTGTATATTGTTAGTGAGTGTGACACCATGAGGAGACTCCACAACTCTCCAAACATCCATTCCCATTGCCTCGAGAAATACTTTCATTCGAACTTCCAAAAGCTGAAATTAGTGCCACTAAACAGAGGAATCCTATTGGCGGCTACACTACCCCCTGGCCGGCCATCTCTATGCGGTTACAACTAGAGACCCGTGTTCGATACCACTTGTAAGGATCCTAGGCCGAGAGGGGGTGAATCGCCCTTTTCAAATTTTACTTTCTCGATTCGCTTGATTTACTTAATCAAATTAAGAGCCCAAGCTATCGATTGACCTAGAGTCTAGTTATGAAATGATCACAATAATGCACAAGCGACTACTAGGAGGCTCGATGGCACTCACATGCAAGCTTATCAAGACAATATGCATAATTAAACAAGTAAGATGAGGAGACGAAACCGAGGTGTTTATCAAGTTCGGTGCTCAACACATGAGCACCTACGCCTCCGCTGAGGAAACTTCACACAGAGAAGTCGGACTCTCTCGCCCCTAGCCCTCAATCCACTCATGTAGCTCTTCACCAACACATGGTAGGCGTAGCCCAAGCCTTCACATTGAGGCGAAGTTCTCTCACAAGCGAGAGCACTCACACCCACCGCACCGACACACGGCACCACCACCGACACACGGTGGGTTTCTGCCTCAACACATGAGACACCCCCAACACATGGAGGATTTGGCTCCACACACGGAAACCGTGGCACCCCGACACACGGAGATGGCCACGACACACGGCGGACTTGTGCCTCCAACGGATGGAGCGGATGTAGTCGAGACGGTTGATGAAGCCCGTGGCGGATTTACGATCTCTCCGGCGAAGTCCCAAGAGCACAAGATCGAGATCGCCTCTCACCACTACCCCTTCTCACTCCCCATGAAAACTAGGGCAACAACGCCATGGGAGATGGGGCAAACCTTGAAGATGATGGGAGGAGGTAGGATCACCTTCTTCTTCTCCTTCCTCTTCTTCTCCCTCTCAATCTCTCAAGCACATGGAACCCTAGGTGGAGGTGGGTGCCATGGGAGGAGCTCTCATGGGTGGCTAAGGCAAGGTGGTCGCTAATGATGGCTCTCTCAATTTTACCCCTGCACACTAAGCCCCTATTTATAGGCCCAAGGCGAACCCTAGAAATGGACGGCCAGATTAAATCGCGAAGTTTCAGATCACTCTGGCCGGACGCCGTCTGTTCCTGCTTGACGCCGTCCGACAGCTGGGTCTTGCCAAATTTTAGTTTGCCGACGCCGTCCGTGGTTTTCCGGATGCGTTCTGGGGAGCGCCGCCACAGGAACAGGGCGCCCGCCAGTGTTCGGTCTCGGTTTAGCTGCCATCGGACGCTGTCTGTAAACTATCGGACGCGTCCGACAGAGAGGGTGGCCCGCCGTCGGACGCTACCAGACGCCGCTCAAGATCCTCGCGCCAATTTTTCTTCACCGGACGCCGTCCGGCCCCGACGGACGCCGTCCGACTGTGGATCAGGCGCTTGGGACTTAGCCAAATTTCGAGCTCACTCAAGAACCTCACTTGCCGGACCTCGTTCAAGACAGCTTGGACGCCGTCCGACAAGGTGTGAATTTGGGACTTAGGTAGAATTTGGTTGGGCTCACCGGACGCCGTCTGATTATGGACGGACGTCGTCCGGGGCTGAAATTTTTCCCACTGAAGTTTTGGCTATACCAACTTTGCCCGACGCCACACCTAGGGTTGTTGGCCTATCTTGTCGACTTGTGGAATCGGGGGAGGTTTCAGCCTAAAGAAAAATATCCGCTTTGAACTTGGCGGCTACGAAAACCCCGACACCAGATTCTCGAACTCTCTCGAACCCTCGACACTGCATCTCTAGAACCCGCCAACTCACTCAGATGGATCGAACTTGTGCTCAGGGGACTTACAACCAGAGAGATGATCTTGCAGACATCAATGGGCCGGATGGGCCGTAAGCGCATACGCACACAAGGAAAATAGAAGAACTAGAAAATAAGATCCTTAGCCTTGATGCGATCCGTCGAGGTTTCAGCTTGGCATCAATTACCAAAACATTAAGCCCAAGGGAGGCTTGATCTACAATCTCCCCTTTTGGTAATTGATGACAACACCGCAAATCCAACATGACCAGCAAACAAAATACAATCTCGTGCAATGGGTTAGTTCGTAAACATTGCACGCCATTGAACACATACAAGATACTAGGCCAATTAATAGAGTGTAATGTATGTGAGACTAGAGCTCCCTAAATTAATGCATGCCACTTGAAAATTCATCACATTTCATGGAGCAAAGCATCTCCATCCAAATCTCTATCCTAGGAGCTCTAAACCTACCACTTGTAACCAAAATCAAATCAATTCTCCCAAGCATTCAAAACATGTACATGGATTTGCTATTATTTCTCCCCTTTGTCATCAATGACCGTAAAGTAGCAAAACAAGGAGTGAGAACTAATTAAGCGCTTTGAAGTTATACTAGTGCAAACACGCCGATAAGTTCATCACACTCAAAATCTAGCCATCTCAAGGTCACGATGTCACAAGATCAATTAGAGCCAAATTGGTAGATGTGTAATTCAAGTTATTATGACCTAGAGCAGATATAAGATGAACAATAGCTAGAAGTATCAAGAGTTGCTCCAAAATTCAAAGGAGACACATGATGCACCATAGCACTAGAAGATGCACCCAAGCTACACTATCTATCACCAAGCCTATTTGAGACTAAAACATTTTGGTTGAGCTCATTATTGAAAAGTTTCACATTTTTCATCTTGAATTTTCTCAAATTTACTATGTCTCAAACCATAGGCGACTCCACCCAAAGATGACACTCAAGATGAGCTGCCCTGGCCATCCAAAGCTCCCCTAAGTTCATGCCTAGTGCAATGGCAAGCTATCTCATCGAGGAGTCATTGGTAGACATGCTTAATCATATTTTCGCACATTTTGCAAATATGGCTCAACATTTTCTCAAAATTGCTCAATTCAAATAAGTATAGACATGTGCAAAATGGAAGAACACAATCTAGACTTAGAAGCACATGATCAACCAAAGAGTTTAGAGCAATCAAATGAGACTAGAAGCTATAGCCCTCCTAACACACGCCATGGCTTTCAATTGCATGATATATTGAGTTAAGCACAAGTTGAGCTAGTAACAAGGTAAACACATGCTATAACTATCAATTTCATGTGATGAACATATAGGCAATGAACAACATCCAAGATAACAAGCAAAGCACCTAAATGCTCAAACCGGCTTAAAAGATTTGTAATGAATGACATAGCCACGCCGATCAACTCGTGCAATGTTTGACTTATCTAAGATGTTTAACTCATTTCTCAATTTGCAGAATCGCGTCTTCATCGAGTGGCTTGGTGAATATGTCGGCAAGTCGTCTCTTCCGTCTGACGCGCTCAAGCACAATGTCGCCTTTGTCACATGATCCCGAAGGAAATGATGACGACATCAATGTGCTTGGTCCGTGAGTGTTGGACCGGTTGCACGCTATCTTCACCGCGCCTCGTTGTCGCATAGAAGAGGCACATGGTCAAGTTTAAGCCCAAAGTCAAACAAAGGATCGTGGTCAAGTAAAGCAATCGGTAGACAACAACTCCCCGCCGCTATATACTCACCTTTCGCCGTAGATAGCGCCACGGAGTTCGCTTTTGACGCCCATGACACAAGACACCTACCCGTAAAGTGACACGCCTGAAGTGCTTTTATGACGATCTTGCACCCGCATAATCTGAATCGAATAGCCTAGGAGCTCAAATCACAAGACCTTTCGGGAACCAAAGACCTATGCTAGGTGTGTGTTTCAGATATCAAGAATCTGCTTCACAAAGCAGCCATATGCATTTCTCTAGGGAGGCTTGAAATCTAGCACACATACACACACTAAACATGATGTCCGCCTAGATGCACCAAGTATAACAAAGCACCAATAATGGAACGATAAAGCTTTTGGTCGACATGTTTACCTTCTTGATTGAGGTCGAGGTGGCGTCGTCCTCATTGGTGTCCGGATTGGCTTGCAAATATCCATGTTGAAGCGCTTGAGCAGTGTCGTGGATGTACTTCTCTTGGCACATGAAAGTCCCGGCCTTGAGTTGCTTGATTTGAAATCCTGTGAAGAAGTTCAATTCTCCCATCATCGACATCTCGAACTCTTTGCTCATCATGTCGCTGAACTCTTTGACCAAGGACTCATTTGAGCTACCAAGATGATATCATCTACGAGACTGCACAGAATGCATCTCCATCCACCACCTTAGTGAATAGAGTCGTGTCGACCCTTCCGACCGTGAATCCTTGCCGATCGAAAGTCCCTTAGCCTCTCGCATCATGCCCCGGGAGCTTGCTTGAGACCATATAAAGCCTTTGACAGCTTGAACACATGGTCGTGGTAATGAGGATCTTCAAACCCCGAGGTCGCTCCACATACACTAGCTCTCCAATGTACCCGCTGAGGAAGGCACTCTTCACATCCATTTGCTTGAGGATGATGTTGTGACATGTAGAGAATGCCACAAGCAACTGATAGCCTCCAGACGAGCCACAGAGCATAGGTGTCACCACACCAACTCCCTCAACTGTGAAACCTCGGCACTAATCTAGCCTTGTTGCGCACCACCACCCAAGTTCATCTTGCTTATTCTTGAAAACCCACTTGGTGCCAATCACGCTGTAATCGCTGGTCTTTCCACTAAGATCCAGACTTTGTTCCTCTCAAAGTTGTTCACCTCGCATAGCATTGATCCACCAGGTCACTAAGAGCCTCTTCCACTTTCTTTGGCTCAAGCTCGACACAAACGCCGTGGTGCTCACGTAAGCTTGCCAAAGCACCGACCTCACCGACGCTTAGCTGTCCTTGACCTTGTTTGCACACCTTGAGTCAATTCCCCAATCACTTGATCACCGGATGATCACGAGCTATGGTGTGATGGGTCTTGATCAACCGAGGTGGTAGCTCTACCGACTCGTGATCCGCTCACAAGTCAGATTCCGCCTCGAACTGCTCCACACTTGAGCTGCTTTTGAGGCAATGCTCCCCGAGTCCTGCATTGGTTCAGGGTGAGAGGTGATGGAACCACCTCGGATCCTCTCAACCCCATCGCCTCACATCACCAAAGCAGCATCTCCTCCATCGCTTCTTGCCAACCGCCACCGCCCACATCATCCAAGTTCTCATGCTCTCCTTGGCTCCCATTGATTCGCCGAACTTCACATCGCAGTCTCCTCAATCTGACCGCCGCCTCGCTTGTACACCCCGGGAAGACCTCCGCCGAGTACCCCAAGAAAACTCCCGTGTCCACTCGCCTCGAACTTGCCCAAGTGCTCCCGCTTCTTCTTGATGTAGACCTTGCGTACCAAAAACCTCAAGTAGGAGACATTGGGTCGCCTTCCCACTAGCAACAGAAGACGCCTTCTTCAGAGCTTGTGAAGGTACAAACTGCTGATGCAAAGGATGTGTCAGGTTGATCGCTTCAAATTTCGTAATGTATGTGAAGTCTTGTACTCATCCAACATTGTCCTCGCCATCTCGATGAGCGCCCCGTTTTCCTCTCAACCACCCCATTTTGCCGAGGTGTAGGTAGTCGAGAACCGTGATCAATCCCTAACTCATCACGTAAGATCTCAATCAAGTGTTAGTGAACTCCGCCCCATTGTCACTTTCACCTTCTTGAGGGTACAATCAAAAGCATTTTGGGCTTTTACAAACTTTTTGAAAACATCTCCAGCTTGGAGTTTTATCGTAGAAAGAAGACCTGTGTATCGGAGAAGTCATCAACAATGACCAAGCAATAGAGATTTCCGATACTCACATAGGTAGTTGGCCCAAAAAGATCCATGTGTAAAAGCTCAAGAGGTCGAGATGTAGACATGACATTCTTGGCAGATGTGAACTTGCCACTTGCTTGCCTACCGACAGTGCATCGCATAGCTTGTCTTTCTCGAATGTCACATCTTGCACACCAAGAATCAACTCGCTTTTGAAAAGTTTCTTCAATTTGCCATGCCGACATGCCCAAGACGCCTATGCCAAAGCCAACCAAGAGAGACTTTGGCGACAAGACAAGTCGAGACGGATGCGCAGCTCATTAAAGTTCACAAGAAACAAGTTTTCAAAACGAAAGCCTTTGAACACAAGTTTTTCATTTTGTTCAAAACCAACAAACCCTCGTGAGAAATTGTAATGGAACCCCAAATCACATATTTGGGCAACAGAGAGGAGGTTATAGCTCAAAGTTTTCACAAGTAGCACATTATCAATTGAAAGATCTCAAGAAATTGCTACCTTCCCACTCCAAGAACCTTGCTCTTGCTTCCATCTCCAAAAGTGACCTTGGGGGAATCTTGCCTTCCTCCCCTAATGAGGTGAACAACCGGGGTTGCCGGCCATGTGTTGGGTGCAACCACCACCAATGATCCAATGGCACCTCCACTCCTAGAGTTCACCGCCATAAGAGAAGATCACTTATGTGACTCAGTGGACCCACACAGAGGTCCCCGAGGGTTAGCCTTCAAACCGTAGCAACACGAGCAAAGCGATCAATCAATGACTTAGGCACCCAAACATGTGCCTTGTGCTCATTCTCAAACTTGAGCCCAACAAATCTAGCAAATATCCCACCCCGATCATTTTTCTTGAGCAAGTATTGATCATACAACCTCGATATGTGCTCTAGGGAATCTTGGTTGTGTGTGAATGGGAGTGTTATGTTTTGGTGCCTAGGTGGATGTGTCCTACCAATGTTGTGCCTAGGAGGTCCATTCCAAATTCCGCCTAGGTGATTGCCAAGTGTTGTGATACCTAGGGCCTTGCCAGTTGTTATAGGATCTAGGACCATATTGCCAAGCACTATTGTTTCTTTGCTGCCATGTGGAGTTATAGTGCCTAGGAGGTCCTTGCCAAGTGCCGTGCCCATTGTTCATCCTAGAAACATTGTTGCTAGTGTGCAAGTTGTTACCATGCCTCTTCTTGGGAGGAGCCTGATAGTACCCTTGCCTATGGGTAGATGCTCGAGGAACACTTGATTTCTTCCTCCCCTTTGGCTTCTCAGGGGTAAAACCCAAGCCACCCTTTTGGGAAGGTTTTTGTTCCTTGAGCATCTTATCCAAGGCTAGGCTACCTCATAGCACTTCCCAAGCCCCTTATCAAATTTCTCAAGTTTAGACTTCAACTCAAGATTTTCAATAGCGAGCCCCTAGCAGCCTAGTGCAAATTTACAATTATCGTGTACACACTAGTGCATTGCTAGAGGAACTGCTAGAGGTGGAAACTAATCCAAAGGTAATTATGGGCAACCTCAGGCAAGCAAGAGTCAAATCAATAACAGTAATAGCAATGTATAATGTGCATGGCACAAGCAACATCCAAAGCATCAACAGTGTATCAACTAGTTGAGCAAGAGGCAAAGCAACCAATTCATCATTTTTAGCCGTAAGTGTCTCATGGTTCTCCTAAGTGTATGATAAGTAGTCATGAGATCATCTAAGGATTCATTCAAAGCATCGCTCTTTTGTTCTAGCACATTGCACTTAGATGACAGATTTTTGTTAGAACCTAGCAAAGTAACATGCTCAGATTCTAAGCTATCACATCTAGAGACAAGGTTTTTGCACTTAGTTTGCAAAGCAATCAAAGTTTTACCAAGCTCTAGGTTCTTAGTGTCTCATGCTTATAGCGCCACAAGCTTCCCTAAGACAATCCCGCATGCCTTCAACATCTTCCTCAGAGTCAGACCCAGAGTCGCTCACCTCGCCACTAGGTCGAGCCATCAGGCACTTGGAAGTGCCAGCAGGAGTCGGTGAAGCCTTTGCCGATGTAGAGGAAGTAGTGAAGAAGCCCCATCGCCATCGTATCACCATTCTCGAGCCTCGATGACGGCCGTGAGACATCTTGGAGCAGAGATCGGAGGAGGTGGCATGACTCACTATCGCCATGGTGGCCAACTCTTGATCACCGATTCTCATCTCCGTATGCACGTGTCACTGAGTCGCCATCGGTCACCCATTCTCCCACAAAGGCTAGCTTCTTGCCTTGTGAGGAGCGACCTTGAATCCGACTTCTGGGAGTCTTCTTCTTGTTGTCATTGTGCCTCCGCCTCGCCATCACCCTTGTCCTTTCCTTTGTCCTTGTACTTGGTGTTTCCTTCCGAGGACACATTGAAGCGACAGTTCTTTTCTCCCGACACTCATAGCATCGGTATGACGATGAGTGTTTCGCTCATCCTCTTCTTGCCTCCATAGCCGCTTTCGCCATGAATTGGCCACTTGTTTCATGAACAGTCAAGTGTTGGAAGCCCTCCTCAAGCTCGCTCCAACTCATCTCACCACCGCCCTCGATTGACTTGACTTGAGACCACTGCCTAGATCCACCGCCTTGAGAGCAATCACTTGATTCTTCACAAGGTGGGAATCTCACGATCATTAAGGAGCATCATCTCATGAGCGGTGATCTTATCGAGCAAAGTCGTGGGAGCTGGCTTCCACATCACCACTATTGGTGAGATAGGTGATGATGTCCCGATAGTCCTTCTTGGGAGGATCCGCAGATTTTCCTCGCACACTTCATCATTGGCAACAAGCAGGACCGAGCCCCTTAAGCTCAAGTATGATGGGGTTGCCGAGTAAACATAGCATTGACATTTTCATTTGGAAGCATTCTGAATCGATCAAAACGCCCTTGACAACCACTAGTCTACCCTCCTTAATACCGAGGTGCCCTCGTGAATCTCAATGAGTGTGATCCATATCTCGTGTGCACTAGTGAGATTGCTAACTCTATCAAAGACCTCCATGCTCAAACCACAAAACAGAGCTGCTCATGGCCTTAGCATCGGTCTCTAGGAGTTTGTTTTGAGCGGGTGTGGCAGGTATATTGTTAGTGAGTGTGACACCATGAGGAGACTCCACAACTCTCCAAACATCCATTCCCATTGCCTGGAGAAATACTTTCATTCGCAACTTCCAAAAGCTGAAATTAGTGCCACTAAACAGAGGAATCCTATTGGCGGCTACACTACCCCTGGCCGGCCATCTCTATGCGGTTACAACTAGAGACCCGTGTTCGATACCACTTGTAAGGATCCTAGGCCGAGAGGGGGTGAATCGCCCTTTTCAAATTTTACTTTCTCGATTCGCTTGATTTACTTAATCAAATTAAGAGCCCAAGCTATCGATTGACCTAGAGTCTAGTTATGAAATGATCACAATAATGCACAAGCGACTACTAGGAGGCTCGATGGCACTCACATGCAAGCGATCAAGACAATATGCGAATTAAACAAGTAAGATGAGGAGACGAAACCGAGGTGTTTATCAAGTTCGTGCTCAACACATGAGCACCCACGCCTCCGCTGAGGAAACTTCTCACAGAGAAGTCGGGACTCTCTCGCCCCTAGCCCTCAATCCACTCATGTAGCTCTTCACCAACACATGGTAGGCGTAGCCCAAGCCTTCACACAGAGGCGAAGTTCTCTCACAAGCGAGAGCACTTCACACCCACCGCACCGACACACGGCACCGACCACCGACACACGGTGGGTTTCGCCTCAACACATGAGACACCCCAACACATGGAGGATTTGGCTCGACACACGGAAACCGTGGCACCCCGACACACGGAGATGGCCACGACACACGGCGGACTTGTGCCTCCAACGGATGGAGCGGATGTAGTCAGACGGTTGATGAAGCCCGTGGCGTGATGACGATCTCTCCCGGCAAGTCCCAAGAGCACAAGATCGAGATCGCCTCTCACCACTACCCCTTCTCACTCCCCATGAAAACTAGGGCAACAACGCCATGGGAGATGGGGCAAACCTTGAAGATGATGGGAGGAGGTAGGATCACCTTCTTCTTCTCCTTCCTCTCTTCTTCTCCCTCTCAATCTCTCAAGCACATGGAACCCTAGGTGGAGGTGGGTGCCATGGAGGAGCTCTCATGGTGGCTAAGGCAAGGTGGTCGCTAATGATGGCTCTCTCAATTTTACCCCAGACACTAAGCCCCTATTTATAGGCCCAAGGCGGAACCCTAGAAATGGACTACCAGATTAAATCGCGAAGTTTCAGATCACCTGCCGGACGCCGTCTAGCTTCCTGCTTGGACGCCGTCCGACAAAGGGTCTTGCTGTATTTAGGTTTGCCGACGCCGTCCGTGGTTTACCGGATGCGTTCGGCTGGCGAGGCCGCCACCACATGAACAGGCGCCCGCCAGTGTTCGGTCTCGGTTTAGCTGCCATCGGACGCGTTCGTAAACTATCGGACGCTGTCCGACAAGGAGGGTGGCCCGCCGTCGGACGCTACCGACGCCGTCCAAGATCCTCGCGCCAAATTTTTCTTCACCGGACGCTGTCCGTCCTCGACGGACGCCGTCCGACAGTGGATCGTGCGCTTGGGACTTAGCCAAATTTCGAGCTCACTGCTGGGAACCTCGCGCTTCGGACCTCGTCTCAAGACAGCTGGACGCCGTCCGACAAAGGTGTGAATTTGGGACTTAGGTAGAATTTGGTTGGGCTCACCGGACGCCGTCCGATTATGGACGGACGCCGTCCGTGGGCTGAAATTTTTCCCACTCGAAGTTTTGGCTATACCAACTTTGCCCGACGCCACACCTAGGGTTGTTGGCCTATCTTGTCGATTTGTGGAATCGGCGGAGGTTTCGCGCCTAAAGAAAAATATCCGCTTTGAACTTGGCGGCTACGAAAACCCCGGATACCAGATTCTCGAACTCTCTCGAACCTCGACACTGCATCTCTAGAACCCGCCGAACTCACTCGATGGATCGAACTTGTGCTCGGGGACTCTACAACCAGAGAGATGATCTTGCAGACATCAATGGGCCGGATGGGCCGTAAGGCATACGCACACAAGGAAAATAGAAGAACTAGAAAATAAGATCCTTAGCCTTGATGCGATCCGTCGAGGCCCGCTTGGCATCAATTACCAAAACATTAAGCCCAAGGAGGCTTGATCTACAGAAGAAGAGAGGCAGAGGCGGGGAGAAGCTCGCCGCGGCTGGGACGGGTTCCCAAGGCGGGCGCTGTTCGCACGGGAAGGACAAGGCGAAAGGTCGCCACGGAGGTTTTATCCCAAGACGAAGCGAGGCTTGTGGACCCATGGTCTTGAAGATCGCCGCGCCGAGTCCGGCGCCGGGCTTGGAAAGGTAATCCTCAAACCGAAACTTTGTCTGTTTCGGGCTAAAACTGCCCAAGGCTTGACTTGGTCTTCTTCTTCGGTTCACGAGGGCACCATGGAGGACCTCGTGAGGGCCACCGCCGAGCGCAAGGCTATTATAGCGGGCTTCTCAGAGCATCTCCGACGAGGATTCGAGGGAGCTCCTCTCAGATTCAAATTTCAAAGCCGAGCCTACCAAGGCAAAGGTGAGAAAGCTCAAAGCCCAGCTTGACCGAGGAGAGGTAATTCTCCTGCTCTCCGTGAAGAGGCCGAGAGCTTGCCACACAGGTCAGTCGGGCTGACGCCGCTGAGGGAAAGCAGGCCGCATTTAAATGGCTCGAGGAACAACTCCAGACGGGCAGGCCCAGCCAAGAGAGGCTAATCGCCACTTGAGCAACTCAAGACCACCGAGTATGGCTGGCGGGCAGAGCGAGGCTCGTCTGAGGAGCAGCGTGCCAAGACCGAAGAGGTCGAGGCTCTTCGCAGTGCAGAGGCAATGAGCGGCCCGGCCAGCAAGGAGGAAACCGATCGCCTCCGAGCCGAGGCTGAGAAGGCTTCAAGGCGCAAGGAGAAGTCCTCATACCAAGATAGAGAACGAGGCACTCAAGGAGCACTGCTCAAGTAGAAGTAGGATTGTACTTTGTACTGTAAACTTTTGACCATGCAATAAAGACTTTAACTTTTGCATAATGAGACTTACTCTTTTCCTCGCAAAAAGAGCAGAAAAGACAAGAACGAACAGAAAACTAAGGGCGGAGGCACAACAAATACTGAAAGTTTTGAGGAAAACCGAGAACGCTTAGCCTAACTCCCCAAGTCCGAACATAGCTTCGGATCGTCCGAACTCATGAAGCTCAACTCCAACGGCTAGTTTTCCAAGCCATCTATTTAAAGCCCTCACTCCCCACTTGCACACAACGGCAGATCACAAGTTTATTGACCTATCCTCTTTCTGAGCCTCCCACACCTCCTAAACCCTAGATCTTAGTGATCCTTGAAAGAAGAGTTGGGGGATTAGGGTTAAATCTAAGTGATTCCTTGTGAGGAGTGTTAAAGAAGGATTGAATTGTGATTCATCTAGCGAGAGAAGATTGGTGAAGAAAGTGAATCCAAGCAAGTAAGATTTGATTGTTGAGCACTTGAGTACATCTCCGGTTCGTTTTTCTGAGCATCTATTACCCTTGAGGTTGAGGACTCAGACTGCAAGGCCACCGCATGAGCCACCGACGAAAGGTTGGCCACCGCAAGTTTGTGAAGGTACGACCTCGCCCGCAAGGAAAGGAATCAAGAAGCAAAGTGCAAGTATGCTAATACAACCGAGAGGAAAGAGTCAAGGACCTGGCTCAAAGGTGTTGGAGCCTACCTCAACGGAGAGTAGGATCCCTCAAGGATCCGAACTTCTGAAACAAATCTCCGAGCCCATCTTCTTGCCGCTTTATCTACTCTCACCTCCTGATTTATTTGATTATTGCGCTATTGGCTGATTGTTTTCAGGAGATACTTTTGCACGATACTTGCTTGTGAATCATATTGTGTCCTTGTGATATTGCTTGTGGTATTTGAGTGGTGCAGACGCTCGAGATTTGGGGACAAAATCTTCCGTTGACTCTTGACCGTCCGGGGGTGTCACGACAGTCCAACCTACTTCGCAAGTCACAGCTTGAAGATTGAATTTGGTGTCACGCCTATTCACCCCCTCTATGCATCATCTCTCGTCCTTTCAATTGTATCGAGCAAGGCTCTTCAAATTAGGGCTTAACCGCCTGAGGGTTTTGGATGTCGCTAGACGGGATGGATGAATTAGGAACTATTATTTCGCTTGATCCTACTAATGTGCTTGGTCCTCATGCTTTTGCTAGTATTCGATTCCTGCTGGGCACCTTATTTTAATGGTCATTATTATGGCCTATGGAAGAACAAAATGAAGATTTTCTTCAAAGCCTACCATCGCTCTATTTGGCCTATTGTTGAAAATGGCTATATGCAAGGACAAAGATTACCTCACCGCCAAGAGGAAGAAATTGAGCACAAGAACACTCAAGCATTGGATATTCTACTTAGTGTTTTGAGCGGATGAGCGAAGAAGCTATGCCATCTCAAGTATGCTCATGATGTGGATGCTCATTCAAGCAAATTATGAGAAGTCAAAGTTGATCAAGGACAATTCACAAGTATGCACTTCAAGTGATGATTGCTCCACACAAGCTCCATTGATGATGACTCTTACACCTCCCACTTCACCTCATTGCTTCATGGCTCAAGGTAATGATGAGGTAAATGACAATGAGCCATCTCGTGATCAATTGAAATGCTTGCTTATAAAGTTTCATCATCATCTTGAGAAGGAGATTAGGAAATCATATGATTTGATCCAAAAGTATGATTTACTTCAAAATTCATATGATGCTTTAAAGATAGAACATAAAAATCTTCTTTCCAAGAATATTACTTCTAGTAAGGTAGATGTTGGATTAACTTGTGATATTCTGATGATGTGCCATGCTTAGATTCAATTTCTTGCATGTCATCTAGAATTATAAATCCCACTCCTTGCAATGAAGTTCTTGACATGCCTACTCGCCTAATGCAATGCTTCTATTTCTATCATGTCTTGTAATGATAAAATGTTGTGCCTAATTGCTCAAATGCAATTGCTTTATTTTCTAGTGCTTGCATTACTAACAATCTTGTAGAGGAAAATAAAGACCTAAAGGCACAAGTGGAGAAATTGAAAAGGACTGGAGAAGTGCTTTAAAGGAAAGCCACCCTAAACGGCACCTTGGGCAAACAAAGATCCATCAAGAAGAAGAAGGAATTGGCTACATCCCCAAGAAGACAACATACAATACAAGACTCTCCAAGTCAATTAAGAACCAAGAGAGTGCCTGCGCAATTCAGCACCTCGCCGCCATCATCGCAAGGATGAGGCGGCGCCCCGAGAGCTGCTCGAGTCGGCCGCCACGGGAGGAGCGGCGGCGCCGGAGTCGTGGGCGACGGAGGCGGATCGCAGATTCAGAGGGCCCCGCCACTTGGACCGCGGACCGGAGACTTCCATGTGGGCAAGACAGACTGTCTGGCGCCCCGGATCCCAGCCGCAGAGGGGGGCGGATGTCGCAGCGCGGCGTCGCCGGACGGAAGGATGAAGTCCCACCACCATCGCCAAGCACGGGTTGCCGTTCGCACGCTCGCCGGACTAACAAGAAAGAAAATCGCGAGTTGGCAAAGAGACAAGAGCCAAGCAAGAGGCGCACTAACAAGACAAGGGACCCAAAAGAGAGTAAAAGAGCACTTCACTTCAGGGCGACGCGACTCGCTGTTGCCGCCATAGTACATCCAAAGTGACGGTCCTCATCCGAGCGTGCAAAGGCGGCGCCAAGAAAATCCGCCAGAACGGGTTCCGTGAGCCCGCGGCGAGCTCAGCCGATGTGCCCCAAGATCACTTCCGGCCAGTCGTCGGGAGATCCTCACCGGGCGTAGGGATTCCGCGACCTCCGGAGAGCAAGATCGCCGCACTGGCCGGAGTCTTCGCAGACAGGGCCAATGGCGCCGCCACCCTTCCACTGACTTGACCGTGACCGGATGAAGGCGCAGCCATGAGCGTGAAGTAGCAGCCTATTGCCGCCACAGCGAAGCCAGGCAACGCGAAGAGCCGCCAGAAGCGGAGGTTTGGCATTACCTCACGAACATCTCGCAGAGGGGGCGAAGATGGCAAGATAACGGAGTTTGGGGGAAGGCGCCACCGATCTTGTAGAAGGCAGCACCCCAAGAAGAACTCCGAGTATGGCAGATTTGCCCCGCCAAGACCGCCTGTGAAGGTCACGATTCGTCACAAGGCAGTAATGGTGCCGCAATGAACCCAAGTGAGGTTACAAACACTTAAAGCCTGGCCACCATATCTTCGCCGGTGGCGAGGCCGCAAGGTTGGCCCAGATGATGGCGGCCCTCGCCATGAATTCTTTTGCGCTTGGGCACCATGAAAACGGGAAGAGTTGGCGAAAAAGAAGGTGGCAGCTGCAAAGAAGGCCTGCGGGCAATGAGAAGAAGGCGAAGGGCAGCTTGAGGACTTAGCGCGGAAGGATTGGTCGCGCGCCATGAGGTATTTATAAGCAAGGCGCGAAAGTGCGACGTGCTTGATTCCGCCCCACGCCGCGCTTATCATTGCCCCGCTTCGATTTTCCCCGGTGCGCGGCTCCTGCAGGAAGATCGCGCAGGAGAATCAGGCCCGGCCGCTCAGAGTATGGGCTCCACGACGCTGGCCTCCGCCGCACAAGAAACGAAAAGTGTCTGCGGCGACGGTCACAGATCATGGTGGACCCGCCTACGGTAATAAATACTAAGGCAAAGAGTCCCGAGAAGACTGCTGCGCCCCACGCACGCGGGCGATCGACTCAAATATTGGCGCCGCTTCAAAGGGCCTGGCCCACGGGCGACGGGGTTCTCAGCTGGCGAGGCCCTCAAGATTTCCGCCCCTGCCGCGGGCGATCAGATTTGCGCCTCCTTGGCCAGTGGCCCCACACGCCGCGGCGATCAGTTCAAAGTGCATGCAGCCCTCGAAGAAGGTAAAGGGCCCCACGCACAGCGCGGGCGATCGATCCCAACAGTGGGCGAGCCCGCCACACACGGCGAGGCCCCATGCGCCAAAGTGGCGTGGGCGAGCGCCTCGCGCTGCAGGCCTCCCATCGCCGAGGGCCCCGCTGCAGTGAGCGCTATGGGAAGGAGTCTTCGGGCGGCGCTCTCGCGGCGACGAGCGACGATATCGCGACATCACGCTACGGATACAGACAAACAACAAATGATTACCGCATAAAGGACCTCGCAGTCCGAGCGGCCGTCACCGTGGGCGCAATGGAATTGACCGGCAGAGAGAAGGTTTGTTTAAGATGGCCGCCCGCCAGAGGAGTGCCGGGCCCCGCCTGCCAGCCTCACTAGTGTAGATTGGCCCCAATGAACTGCCTTGAAAGAGTCATCCAAAGACAATGAACCTCCTTGGTCTTTCCTCCTAGTCAAGGAAAACCCTAGGCGCAGACTTGGTTCACGGAACGCCGACCACACGGCCAAAATCGGGTCGATTAGGGCAAGGGATCGCTTGTCGCAATCCGCAGAGCGCTTTGTAGTTGCCCTGACCGTGATCACACCATTAGGACCAGATCTTCACGCAATGGTAAGCGTATGGACACGGCCATGAACTTGCTAAGGATGGACGGCCCAAGATTGCGCTAGACGGATGGAAGTCCACCACGCCAAACGTGATCAACTCGTCTGTTGCTTTGCTGTTTAAGGTGACAGTGTAATAATCCCCAACGTCAATCGCTTTCCCGGACAATGCCGAGAAAGGCATTATGCACTTTAAGTTTGGAGCGAGGAATCAGATCTCGCCCAAGACCTTAGTAAAGCAAGTCCAACGACTCGCCGCCATCAAGACGCTAACTCGGGCGTTGTCGATGGCTCTGAGCGACCACCGGGAATCGCCGAGGCTTGGTCATCCCAAATGGGCCATCCTCCGAGAGAAGGAGATGGGGACCTCGTCCACTTCATCGATTCGGCCGAGGCTTGCCCTTTTCAACGCTAGAACCTCGGCAGCTTCCTTGAGGCTACGCCGAGATGTATAAGCCGAGAACCGCCAAGATGACGGCGATATGGTTCACTTGCTCTTAATACTCATCGTCGCCCGATCACCATCATCGGCTGGCGCTTACTATTTTACCGATCACTTTTTTCGCGTAGGCATTGGGCCCTTGCCGCTAGAAATCTCAGCTTGCAGCCCAAGTCCCGCAGCGCGCGTATCATGCCCGTAGTTTTGGTGGAATTTGCAACATCGGTCACGAACCTTCTTGCCTTGGTTGTTCGGGCGGCTTCTTGCCCTTATAGTTATTGTTCTTTTTCACCATCCTGGGAGGAGGTGCGATCTATACCGCGACCATTTGTTCGATCACCCTTCTTTTTCTTCGAGACTTTTGTCGCCTTGTCGAACGCTTCTTATATATCGAACGCTACCTCGGGCTGGCATACCGATCACCGATTGAACAGGTCGCTGGCGGTCCAGTGTCTCATTGATCTCGAGATCCCGAGAGCGCCGTCAGGACTCTATTTTTAAAGGCGCGACAACAGATTCGTCCAAGATGTTTCGGATCGTTATGAATCTTGATGAAACGCTCACGGTTATGGAGGGTCTCCCTGCTCATCCGGATCATCCGTGCAGATCATCCTCCTTGCCCGTGACGCACGTAATAGTCCGAAATTGGTGATCGAGCGCCACCAAGCGGGTTTCAAGAGCGATGGAACCTCTTGCTGATTGAATAAATGACGTCCGTGGCAAATTTCTAGGACAATGAGAGGTAATTAGCCATGACAAGCTCACACCCCGCCGCCATGATGGCCATTATGAGATGGAAAGGAACCTCCGGTTCTGTGGTCCCATTGTACTTCCATGTGTCCGGCTTGAACATTGAGGGCCACCGGATAGAGCGGCTAGAAAAGACCCCGCAAGGCATAAGACGGCCACTTTCCCCGCAGTAACCTCAGCCTTGAAAAGACGTTGGTCCTGCTGGTCGGGAACTCTAGCCGAAAGCGTGAGGTTTCCGCTGAGGAACTCTCCGTGATAAGCCCCCACGCCTCGTGGTCGCGATAACGCACCTCGCGAGGATCGTCTGTGATCGCCGCAAGCACGCTTGCCCCCTCGTGGTTGTGATGACTACGGGACTTTGGAAAGCGGCTACTATGGGCAACTTGCTCGTGATGTTGATCCTCCGACGATGACGGGCGTCACGCAATCGATCGGATTGCTCGCCGTTCGAATCCACCCGGACAGTTCGCTGCCCGTGCGTGAAGCTTTCACCTAGATTTAAGGCCCTTGGCCGCTTAGGTGAGTAGCTACAAAGATCGCCCACAAGGACGAGATTGTCTCGCGAGCGGATTTGATTACGGCCGCCAGGCCTCGAGCCGCTTCCCGCTCGCTCAATTGGTCCCGATCCTCGAGGCATCCGCGCTTTGCCCGATTGAGTCTCTGCATGCGGGATTTCCGGCAGTGAACTTCCACGGGTTCGCGAGGCGCGCGAGGCGATCGCGCGCCGACGCTTACGCCGATCGCGATCTCGCGCAAGGTTTGCTGATGGATTCGCGAAAGTGCATTAACAATATCTTGCTCGCGAGCGATTGTGCGCTCCATCTTGGTGTCGAGTAGAATTGACCCGCCGATTTCTTCGCCATCAGGACTCCAGGCCGATCCTCGGAGGTTCTCGACCAGCTATGTTGACGCCAAGGTGGTCAGACGCTTGTGCGCTAGACGGTGTCATCACTATGTCGCCACAGAGGAATCAACCGACATTGCCTTGGAATCCATAGATCTAAACCAACGAAGATCGCTTGTTCAGATTCGTCGCCGATGACGGAGTCCGACCGATACCACCTCCTAACGATCCGTAAGGCCTGCCTCGCATACGATATCGATCTAGGTCGATAAGATCGATCAAACCGCAAGGGAAGAGACATCCGCCTTCGAGTCAGAGTCCTCGTGGAGAATCTCCAGACGCCGATGGAGTTCGACATGCTCGACCAGATCCCCACGGCTCGCCGCGCTAACCTGCCGACGCCGATATTGACCCAAGTCAACTAAGGTTCTTCAAGAGGGAGATAGGAGACACCAATGTAACTAACAATGCCGTGTCAGGAGACAGGGTTTTTATCCTGGTTCAGCCTCTCAGAGAGATAATAGCCCTACGCCCAAATTTCTTATATATCAAAGATGAATATAAGAGGGATTTTGTGAGACTAACAAGTCTCTGGCGAGATTATTGTGTATAGGAGAAGCTAATACGCCGAATGCGAAGTCTCTTGGCCGTGGTCGAACTCGTGACGGTTCTACACCTGAGGGTCCCCGCTATATAGTGCAGAGCAAACCGACCACCGAGGGTATATATCGTCAATAAACGAGATCGAATGAACCTCGACATGCCAAATATATCCCGAGGTAGATAAGGTAAACCCATGTCTTGGGGATCACGGCCCTATTCCAACCGGGAAACTAACGTCCTGGTTCACGTAGTCGCAGTAACTCTTGTTCGAGTCGGACTCAAACATTTAACCTAGGTCACATACGCACCGCAGCTAGCGTAGCAGTCGTCCTACAGATGCATGGGCCGATAGAACCTTCAGTGGAGCCGGGCCCGTAGGTCGCTCTGGACCGTCTGTGAGTGGGCTATGACAATGGGCCGTGACTTTATCTCCACAAAAGCCCATCCAGATCAACTAGGTGAGGTTTGTCACTGCTTGATGGTGGTCACTTCACATTCCACATTTTCAAATCCAAAGGAGGAAATGGAGAGAGTTCTTAGCATTAGTAAAGGTAGTGCCTATTTAGTGAAGATCGCTATGATTTTGTGAATTTAGTGAAACAAGCATTAATGATTCACTTGGTTTTTGTACAAACCGATTGTCAACGATTGGAAACAAACTTCGAGTCGAGTTTATTTTTGAATTGTGGTACCAGAGAGCTCTTTCTATCGCAACCCTAGCTTCCATGATGTAGAAGGGATATTGATGTAGAAGACACAAAAGTGAGACACCATAGAATTTTTATCCTCGTTCGCATCTTCTGATAAGTGATAATAACCCACATTCATCCGCCATAGCTTAAGAACAAACAGAACAACTCAAAGATCGATAAAGATCAAGAACAAGAGTAGAACCTTGCTCTCATACTCATTGTAAGATCAAGCATGATCGAGGTGTGGAATGGGAGCCCTAAAGAACTTCTGAACCGCACGCTTTTGAACCCATTAATCCTAAAAACTGTGAGCACTCAATAACTACATGCATCCCAAATGGCATAAACAAAATCCATGCGTAGATTTTCAAACCATTGTTCCAGTTGTTAAGAGTTCAAAATGATGGAATCAAAGATAAAATGGTTTTCACAAAATCTAATCAAGCCGTTGAAGAAAATATTAGAAAGCAAAAGGATTCCAACAAAAATGTCCTCCGATCAGGGATTGTTGATGCCTTTTATTTGACTCAATAATTATGATAATTTTTCTCAACATAGATGGATGAGTCAGCAATGTCCCACAAATTTTAGCTCAAAACTCCTTGCAAAAGGAAACTCTAGCAATCGTAGTTTGCTAGAAAATTTACAAAAATTTGGGGTTTGATGTTAACATCATGGCGCCAAACGGTTTTGTCAATAGACTTTAAAATTTTTACATGGATGGATATGAAAGTCAGAAACTTTTTGCTATAAAATCATTTAAATGAATTCTTTTTCTAGATTTTGCTAAAATTCATAGAACACGTATGAAAAAAATCTAGACAAAAAATCCAACTATTTCAAGAAATTGATCTCTATCCTCTTCTTGCTTGCGCCTCAAATCGTATGTTCAACCTTAAAACATAACAATTATTGCAACAAGAAGGTGGTGAAACAAATAAACTAGTTGCAAAGAAAACATTAAATAAATAAGATCAAACACAAGAATTAGAGAAGAACTTAGATGGACATTTGTGGATTCTATTACTTTGATTTAAGGGTTTACAAATCCACACCAAAGCGAGCAAAGTAACTTACAAGTGCACCACAAAGATACCAAAACCTCAACCTTAAGTAGCACAAGTGAAGGAGACACCTCACGCCTTCTTATATAAGCCAAGAACTCTAGAGTATTGCAAGATTTCATAAGAAATTGCGATCACCCTTAGATCACTCCCTGCATGGTTGAGGTTGACTCATACACACGGCCCCAACACTTGGGAATTTTTTCCACATAGTCGATAGACGTGCCCACATGGCGCCCACACACTCCAAACGCATCGGCTCAACTGAACTTCCAAACGCACCGTTCAACCGACGCTAAGTTTCTAACACTCACAAACTACATGTCGTGCCTTGAATCCGCACATCCGTCAAAAGTCCATCATCAACATCATCTTTCATCTTCGTAGTCTAAGTTCAACCGTCGCAAGAAATTCCTTTGTCGCTCGATCCCGAATCGCCGGGCTTGTGTCGCCACACGCTGCTTGCCACGGTCCACCTAGACTTGTATCACAAAGATTAGTACATCCAAAACACCAAATTACCTTCATCACTTGCATGTTAGTCCACAATTAACCATGCACAAACCCCACAAGATTACAATGAAAACCATGCCAAACACAAGTACCTTAACCAAAATTCACACCGGATCCAATCCTAGCAAACACGACAATACACAAATACCTCAAAACTCGATGCTGCCGAAAGCCTTTATCAATACTCACCAATGCATATAGTGGCTCTACATAGTCAAGCATCCTTCCATCGGCTCCCCTCCCCACTAGATTCACCCATGCAAGGACCATCCCCAAATTTTGAGCCTAGTCAAAACAATACTTTTGCATCCATGATAGAGCAATACTTCTTCTTACTTTGATTGTGTTCGTTGCTTATCTCTTAATCTCATCAACAACAAAAACTAAACTCTATTACCTTAGCAAAGGTAGCTATGGTATTTGATTTACTCCCTTTCACAACAACCATGCATCTCACCCAAATGGAGACCATTTGTTGGACTTTCACAAAAGCCACATTTTGACCTCACCGTGAAGAGATTAAGGCATGTTTAGTAATATTTATAAAAGTCTACCAACACTTTTTGTCTAATTATCTAAGTTTACTCTATAAAAATCATGAGCACATCCTAATAAAATTTTATAGAGTTGCATGATTATTTGGCTAATACTCATCTTGGCTCCTCTCTCGTGAGAAAAAATTATAAAAAAATGAATGAGAGTAATGCCTTGTTCTTTTCAAATAGATTATACCGCTATGATTATGGTAGCAAATTTTGTTATTGTTTTTATATAGTTTGTATGTTGTGATAATTTGTAATGATTTTTTCGTCCTTAGTAATTCTTTTTTCTTTTAAGATCCTAAACTATTTTAAATTATTAAAACTACTTTTAATTATTTTTATTATCTTTACACCTCTTTTCAATGGCTCTCAAATTTGATACAAGTATATGCCAAGGACACTTCAAATACAGGTTTTTTCACCGCTTTCATGTGACATGGGATAGAAAGCTTGTGCAAAGAATTTAATGCGAGAGAGAGGATAATCGCTTTTTTAGTCTAGAAACCATTACTTCACACAAATCAAAGCACTAGAAACAACTTAGAAACTCGCTAGGTGATAAACCATTCTTCCCACGACTTTTCTACCAATATAATTAAAAATCAATGCTAAAACCCACTAAAGAAACCATGCAATTTAGTGCTTGTTTCTAAATCTATCATTAATACACTCTTCCGCTTAACACGTATAATGTTAGCAACAATGCATTGTGATTGCTATAATATAATTATACTAAAAGAACAAGGCCTAATCAAAAGAAATTTATGCAAATTTTTTACGAACATATCCTCAAGAAATGGCAAAACCAAGCACCTAATATTTAATACTGGCGTCCAATCCCACGCGTGCGGCCCAGATCCGTTTAGGTGGAAACTCACCGGCTTCTAAATTTCCTTTGCACTTAGCCCCTTGCAGTCCTACTCTTTGCAATCCACTCCCAATCCAGGCAAGCCCCAATCCACTCCCTGATCCCCTTCAGCTCTCTCACGATCCATGGCTGACTGGCGGCGTCTAGGGTTGGGCGCGGCGGCGCGGAGGGCCTCGACGACGGCGTGGCGAGCCTCGACGACGGCGCGGCGTCCCGCCTCCTCGACGGCGCAGCGGCGTTCAGGGTTGGGCGCGGCGGCGCGAATGGCCTCGACGACGGCGCGGCCTCCCCGCCTCCCTGATAGTGCGGCGGTGTCTAGGGCTGGCGCAGCGGCCCTCCTTCTATCCGGTGCAGCGGCGACATCCTCCTCCTCCGCGGCTGACACAACGACGGCCAGCTCCTCCACGGCCAGCGCGATGGCGCCCCCTCCTCCACAGCCAGTTGTGTGTTCAGTTTTGATGTGAAGTTGTGTGTTCAGAATTCAGAAGTAGGTGTATGAACCATGCTATATGACGGCATATGAATTCTGATGTAGCGTGTTCAGAATTTTGTATGAATTTTGGATGTCTCAGAAGTATATGTTCACAAATCAAAAGTTGTGTTCTGAATTTTGTAAGTAGTGTGAATGTGATCAAATTTCTGAAATGAAATGTATGAACCATGCTACATGAATTCTGATGGCATCTGTAATTAATCTTATGTAAAGTGACTAATGCAATGAAGATTGTGATTGTTTCTAGTAAGAGCGTTTTAGTGAGGCACTTACATGCATTTATAGCAAGCTTCAAATTTCAATAAGAATCAAAATTGCAATTTGGGTTATGACGATTTTGAATTGTGTGTATTTCTCTAGGGAGTACACACCCTTTATTTATATGGGTCATACAAGATGGGCCACAATGGGTCAATATAAATGGAACATCATGTTTGTAATCTACAAACCAAATTATAAATGCCATATTAATGCACAAAACTTGGCATCATGATTCATTGACGTAAAACTTGGCATCATGTAATATTTTCCAATAGTATCATCAATCATAACTAAACTCTTTCTTTATTGCATTCATCATTTTACATATGATTGATTACAAGGATACCATAATACATGACACAAATGACCATTTCACTTGATACAATTCTCGTTCTCAGCTTTGCATTCTCAGGTACAACACATTTGAGTATCCTAGTCACATTCTCGGCTTTACATACACACATACAACACAATTATCAGCTTTGTATACACACAAAACACATTCCAGCTTTCCAATGCCTTGATCAATTCCAGCATACAAGCATAAAAACTTGGTCGTCACTGGCAAGGATGCACAGGCAAGGTGGGCCGGGGCGATGGCTAGGGATGCGGATGGCGTGGCGCCGGACGGGGAGACAGTGGGGGTTGGGGGGTGGGCGGCGCCGGACAGGACAGCGGGGACGGCGCTGGACGGGAGGAGGTGGCGGCGGGCCGAGAGGGGCTGTGGAGGAGGGCGCCATCGCGCTGGCCATGGAGGAGCTGGCCGTCGTTGTGCCAGCCGCGGAGGAGGAGGATGTCGCCGCTGCACCGGATAGAAAGGAGGAGCCGCCGTGCCCAGCCCTAGACGCCGCCGCGCCTCGGGGAGGCGGGAGGCCGTGCCGTCGTCGAGGCCATTCGCGCTGCCGCGCCCACCCCAGACGCCGCTGCGCCGTCGAGGAGGCGGGGACGCCGCGCCGTCGTCGAGGCCCTGCGCCGCCGCGAGCCCAACGCCGCCAGATAGCTCTATATGTAAAGAGCATTGATTCTTTATTGGGATATTTCAAATTGATGTCAATTTCTCGCAAATATCTCTTTGACCTCATTTGGATATTCTTGCATAGAGTTGATTCTTGCAACTTAAATGGATCTAAATATGCATAGGCTTTTGCAAAATGCCCTCTAACTTATTTGAAGCCATAAAAGTGCAAATATCCATGGTAACTCATTTGGTTGCATTTTGATGATTTGGTAAAATCTTATGTGCCTCTTTGTATGAAATGACTATTCTACCATTTCTAAAAAGAAAAATTATTTTATTAGAATTTTTTTGGAAAACCTTATTTTGCATCTTAAGTTCAGATCTCGACATTTTCAAATATATTTGAACTTATTTGCAAGATTGTTGACTTTGCTTGACTTTGTGTCAAAGGTTCACCTCCGATGCTCTATTGTCCTAAAATCTAGTTTGAGTTTGATAATCAAGAAATTCCACTTGGATTAGTTCTTGTATGTCCATGGAATGTTTGTGAAAATTTCATAATATATGGACTCTATTTGATTAAGGTTTGACCTATATTCAAAATGTGCAAAATTGCTGAAATTTTCAGTTTTAGGCAGATTTTGTGCCGGTTTGTGATTTTTGTATCTTGATATGGGTTCAATCTGAGCAAGACATAATAACGAAGTTTTGATACCCTATAGTTGGTCTACGATGAAAATTTTTTCTAGATTCTTTGAACCATGTTTACATATTGTCTCGCCTTTGTTTTGAACCCTTCGTTGAATGTCAAAGTCTGAATTTTTCAGATTGTTGAACTTTGAATCTATTGCATATCTTCGAGTTGGTTGCAATTTTGTGAGCCATTCAAGATAATAATGAGTTAGTATATAATGGCATAGCTCCATGATTCATCTCACATTATTTTGGAGCTTATTTATTAAAATCTCATTTGATTGAATATGCTCAAATGCAATGGTCTATTGGGAATCCTTTCACAACCAATTATTTGACTTCTATGTGTTTTCCTCTAGTGCTTATTGTATTTTACCCCTTGAGGTGAAAAATTCTATTGTAAAGCTCAAGAGCCTACCTTGATGATTTTATCTATTGCCTCTTTCTCTCAATTGGTATTCATTTGGTATCCAAGCTCTTACTTGAAAATTGATTTTTGTTTTAATCATAAACTCAGGAGAATCCTCTTGTGATCTTATTGACTTATCTCTATGAGAGGAAACCACCTAGTCATTGTTGAAAAGATCTTTGAAACTCATGATCTGACACTAACATGGGTCAAGTTGAAAGATATTTGTTCTCTGAGATTGCTTCTTTGTCTATGCATGTGTAGGAATCGAAGACTATCAATGCCGGGTGAGGCTATGAGTTGATCAAGACCATTCCAAGCATGTGATGGATGAGAAACGATGAAGGGATGAATTTCTCTCAATTCCATATCTCTCAATGTCGTTGCACTTCCATGTTAAATGAATCATCAATTTATGGTTTGTATAGTTTTAGGGAGCCTGATAGACTATATTTTAAAGCTCCTCCACATTCATGTGTTATTTAATGATTATTGGTATCTTTATTGCTCCTAACTCCATTGGTATCTTTCATTGTTGTTTAATGATCAAATTCTAAATTCATTATAAGTTCAAGAGTTTGCTTGAATGTGTTTCAAGTGATGCCATACATGCTTCTTCTAGAGAATCATTTAAATTGACATCTAGTAATAATTTTTCCAATTGATATTTCACATGTCATACATTCTCTTCAATTGGTATAATCGATTTATGTCTTTCAAGTTATCCTCAATCCTAAATTGCTTTGAAGCGCCATCTAGCTTGCATTTGGCTCAAGAATTAAAAGGTACATATGGATGGCACAATGAAGAGAGCAATTTATTCATGATGTATCTTCTATAATGATCTTTATTCTTAGGAATCGATTTCCTATGTGGAACCATGTCTATTTGTCATGTTTGAGCTTCTTCTATATTATTAATCATGACTACATTTAATTGGTATTATTGATTCATCCTTTGTCATATTCTAGGTTTCTCTATAATTGGTATCAATGCTCTCAAATTGGTATCTTGTCATATTGGTGATCTTACCACGTATATACATTTTACCATGTCACATATTTGATATCATGTATTGCCTAGATATAGGAGCCTAATATCATTGCCTTTATTACTTGCTCCTACAATTATATGTTATCTTGTTCTTCCTAATATTTTCTCTTGTTGCTATCAAAGGAGAAAAGATTATTTTATTAAAGGTGGATCCATGAATGATTGATGACTAAGGATGAGTTCAACCTCAAATGAATAATAAAGATTCTTTATCGATCTTTTGGGATTAATGACAAAAGGGGAGAATTATGGATTTATCAATTGCTCTTTATTTGTTCACAAGGAGAGACTTGGAGACAATGTCCTGTAAGTATAATCTCCTTGTTTGTTCTTGTGCAAATAGATTCATATTGTCATTCGCTGTAATTGATAAAAGGTTTGTCATAAATCAAAAAAGGAGATTGTAAGTTCAAGGTATAACTTGTGTTATTTTGGTGATTAATAAAAACACACTTAATGACAATGCTTGGTTTAGTGTTTACTTATATTGCTATGAGACTAACGTGTTTATTGTCAAGATTGAACATTAGTCTCATCTATTTAGAGGAGAATTAAATATAACAAGTGGACAAGCTCTCCATCCTAAAAAGGTATACTCATGTTTTATGTTGAGGCTAACACACTTCATTGTAAAGATTTTTCTAGTCCCATATATGCAAATAGGATGGATGACTAATTGAGGTATGCAACTTATGCTTGATCTACATTTGTTATTGCATTTCATGTGCAAGTGCTTTTATCTTATCTAGAATTAAACTTCATATTGCTATAATGGAATTGGTGCATGCATGCCTTGTTTGTATATATCCTCATGCATCTCGCTTAGTGAAGTTTAATATTGTTTAGTCCACATCTTCACTCTTTTCTCTAAATATGGTTCGCATATATTCAATTCTTATATATCCTTTCTTGTGCATCATTTAGTGAAGATTGTGTTCTTTGCCATGATTTAATTGTTTCATCATGTTGGCAATCATCTCTAGTGCATATAGATTAGTTTTATATGTCATGATGCACTTAACAAATAATATTGTGTCAAGTGTTTTTATTCATATTGTGTCTCCTTATATGAAACACTTGACGCCGCTTTAATTGCTTCCAACATAACCTTATTCATATGTATTGAGCTTTCGACTAATGGATTTATTGAGTGATTAGGAAAAGAATTAGGTCCCGTATGTGTGTGATGACTAAGGTATGTCAAGAGGATGATGGCTAGTCAGAATCAACAAGATCTACTCGTGTCACCAAGAGTTGAGGAATGAAGTCGAGATCGATTTGACGGAGATCGCCGGGATGATCAAGTCAAAGTCGATAAGACAAGAGTCTCATGAGGTGAACCAAGTCAAGGTTGGCAAGGTGAAGACGTCATCAATCATTTGGTGAAGGTCATCATGCACATTGCTTCAAGTTTGCACAAAGATCAAGAAAAGAAGACGGCAAGTGCTTTTCCTAGACTTGTACTATCTTACATTCATTTGAGTCTAAGGATTGCAGATTATTAAGGATGCCATGGAGAATGGTTTTGATATGTCTTAGGTGCTCAATTGATCAATCCTTGCGAGGAGACAAAGAGAAGTGATTGCGGGGTTAGAGAGTGCAAAGAAGTGGAGTTGGCTTGATTTCTTTGATCTATGCATCACCACTTGGGTTTGAGGTGGTGATACTGTGGATTAGATAGCCCTTGTTCTCAGCTTTTCCGAGAGCCCAAGATCACCTAAAACGGAGTTCGAGTAAAAAGTTATCCCTGCTGCCGAGGCCGTGGTGTTGCGCTCGGACGTCTGAAAGGCCCACGGACCGTCCAAGGTTCGACCGTCGAGGCACCTCCGATGAGCTCTGCTTTATTTATCTGATTTACCGGACTGTCCGAACATAGCTTCGGATCGTCCGAACTCATGAAGCTCAACTCCAACGGCTAGTTTTCCAAGCCATCTATTTAAAGCCCTCACTCCCCACTTGCACACAACGGCAGATCACAAGTTTATTGACCTATCCTCTTTCTGAGCCTCCCACACCTCCTAAACCCTAGATCTTAGTGATCCTTGAAAGAAGAGTTGGGGGATTAGGGTTAAATCTAAGTGATTCCTTGTGAGGAGTGTTAAAGAAGGATTGAATTGTGATTCATCTAGCGAGAGAAGATTGGTGAAGAAAGTGAATCCAAGCAAGTAAGATTTGATTGTTGAGCACTTGAGTACATCTCCGGTTCGTTTTTCTGAGCATCTATTACCCTTGAGGTTGAGGACTCAGACTGCAAGGCCACCGCATGAGCCACCGACGAAAGGTTGGCCACCGCAAGTTTGTGAAGGTACGACCTCGCCCGCAAGGAAAGGAATCAAGAAGCAAAGTGCAAGTATGCTAATACAACCGAGAGGAAAGAGTCAAGGACCTGGCTCAAAGGTGTTGGAGCCTACCTCAACGGAGAGTAGGATCCCTCAAGGATCCGAACTTCTGAAACAAATCTCCGAGCCCATCTTCTTGCCGCTTTATCTACTCTCACCTCCTGATTTATTTGATTATTGCGCTATTGGCTGATTGTTTTCAGGAGATACTTTTGCACGATACTTGCTTGTGAATCATATTGTGTCCTTGTGATATTGCTTGTGGTATTTGAGTGGTGCAGACGCTCGAGATTTGGGGACAAAATCTTCCGTTGACTCTTGACCGTCCGGGGGTGTCACGACAGTCCAACCTACTTCGCAAGTCACAGCTTGAAGATTGAATTTGGTGTCACGCCTATTCACCCCCTCTATGCATCATCTCTCGTCCTTTCAATTGTATCGAGCAAGGCTCTTCAAATTAGGGCTTAACCGCCTGAGGGTTTTGGATGTCGCTAGACGGGATGGATGAATTAGGAACTATTATTTCGCTTGATCCTACTAATGTGCTTGGTCCTCATGCTTTTGCTAGTATTCGATTCCTGCTGGGCACCTTATTTTAATGGTCATTATTATGGCCTATGGAAGAACAAAATGAAGATTTTCTTCAAAGCCTACCATCGCTCTATTTGGCCTATTGTTGAAAATGGCTATATGCAAGGACAAAGATTACCTCACCGCCAAGAGGAAGAAATTGAGCACAAGAACACTCAAGCATTGGATATTCTACTTAGTGTTTTGAGCGGATGAGCGAAGAAGCTATGCCATCTCAAGTATGCTCATGATGTGGATGCTCATTCAAGCAAATTATGAGAAGTCAAAGTTGATCAAGGACAATTCACAAGTATGCACTTCAAGTGATGATTGCTCCACACAAGCTCCATTGATGATGACTCTTACACCTCCCACTTCACCTCATTGCTTCATGGCTCAAGGTAATGATGAGGTAAATGACAATGAGCCATCTCGTGATCAATTGAAATGCTTGCTTATAAAGTTTCATCATCATCTTGAGAAGGAGATTAGGAAATCATATGATTTGATCCAAAAGTATGATTTACTTCAAAATTCATATGATGCTTTAAAGATAGAACATAAAAATCTTCTTTCCAAGAATATTACTTCTAGTAAGGTAGATGTTGGATTAACTTGTGATATTCTGATGATGTGCCATGCTTAGATTCAATTTCTTGCATGTCATCTAGAATTATAAATCCCACTCCTTGCAATGAAGTTCTTGACATGCCTACTCGCCTAATGCAATGCTTCTATTTCTATCATGTCTTGTAATGATAAAATGTTGTGCCTAATTGCTCAAATGCAATTGCTTTATTTTCTAGTGCTTGCATTACTAACAATCTTGTAGAGGAAAATAAAGACCTAAAGGCACAAGTGGAGAAATTGAAAAGGACTGGAGAAGTGCTTTAAAGGAAAGCCACCCTAAACGGCACCTTGGGCAAACAAAGATCCATCAAGAAGAAGAAGGAATTGGCTACATCCCCAAGAAGACAACATACAATACAAGACTCTCCAAGTCAATTAAGAACCAAGAGAGTGCCTGCGCAATTCAGCACCTCGCCGCCATCATCGCAAGGATGAGGCGGCGCCCCGAGAGCTGCTCGAGTCGGCCGCCACGGGAGGAGCGGCGGCGCCGGAGTCGTGGGCGACGGAGGCGGATCGCAGATTCAGAGGGCCCCGCCACTTGGACCGCGGACCGGAGACTTCCATGTGGGCAAGACAGACTGTCTGGCGCCCCGGATCCCAGCCGCAGAGGGGGGCGGATGTCGCAGCGCGGCGTCGCCGGACGGAAGGATGAAGTCCCACCACCATCGCCAAGCACGGGTTGCCGTTCGCACGCTCGCCGGACTAACAAGAAAGAAAATCGCGAGTTGGCAAAGAGACAAGAGCCAAGCAAGAGGCGCACTAACAAGACAAGGGACCCAAAAGAGAGTAAAAGAGCACTTCACTTCAGGGCGACGCGACTCGCTGTTGCCGCCATAGTACATCCAAAGTGACGGTCCTCATCCGAGCGTGCAAAGGCGGCGCCAAGAAAATCCGCCAGAACGGGTTCCGTGAGCCCGCGGCGAGCTCAGCCGATGTGCCCCAAGATCACTTCCGGCCAGTCGTCGGGAGATCCTCACCGGGCGTAGGGATTCCGCGACCTCCGGAGAGCAAGATCGCCGCACTGGCCGGAGTCTTCGCAGACAGGGCCAATGGCGCCGCCACCCTTCCACTGACTTGACCGTGACCGGATGAAGGCGCAGCCATGAGCGTGAAGTAGCAGCCTATTGCCGCCACAGCGAAGCCAGGCAACGCGAAGAGCCGCCAGAAGCGGAGGTTTGGCATTACCTCACGAACATCTCGCAGAGGGGGCGAAGATGGCAAGATAACGGAGTTTGGGGGAAGGCGCCACCGATCTTGTAGAAGGCAGCACCCCAAGAAGAACTCCGAGTATGGCAGATTTGCCCCGCCAAGACCGCCTGTGAAGGTCACGATTCGTCACAAGGCAGTAATGGTGCCGCAATGAACCCAAGTGAGGTTACAAACACTTAAAGCCTGGCCACCATATCTTCGCCGGTGGCGAGGCCGCAAGGTTGGCCCAGATGATGGCGGCCCTCGCCATGAATTCTTTTGCGCTTGGGCACCATGAAAACGGGAAGAGTTGGCGAAAAAGAAGGTGGCAGCTGCAAAGAAGGCCTGCGGGCAATGAGAAGAAGGCGAAGGGCAGCTTGAGGACTTAGCGCGGAAGGATTGGTCGCGCGCCATGAGGTATTTATAAGCAAGGCGCGAAAGTGCGACGTGCTTGATTCCGCCCCACGCCGCGCTTATCATTGCCCCGCTTCGATTTTCCCCGGTGCGCGGCTCCTGCAGGAAGATCGCGCAGGAGAATCAGGCCCGGCCGCTCAGAGTATGGGCTCCACGACGCTGGCCTCCGCCGCACAAGAAACGAAAAGTGTCTGCGGCGACGGTCACAGATCATGGTGGACCCGCCTACGGTAATAAATACTAAGGCAAAGAGTCCCGAGAAGACTGCTGCGCCCCACGCACGCGGGCGATCGACTCAAATATTGGCGCCGCTTCAAAGGGCCTGGCCCACGGGCGACGGGGTTCTCAGCTGGCGAGGCCCTCAAGATTTCCGCCCCTGCCGCGGGCGATCAGATTTGCGCCTCCTTGGCCAGTGGCCCCACACGCCGCGGCGATCAGTTCAAAGTGCATGCAGCCCTCGAAGAAGGTAAAGGGCCCCACGCACAGCGCGGGCGATCGATCCCAACAGTGGGCGAGCCCGCCACACACGGCGAGGCCCCATGCGCCAAAGTGGCGTGGGCGAGCGCCTCGCGCTGCAGGCCTCCCATCGCCGAGGGCCCCGCTGCAGTGAGCGCTATGGGAAGGAGTCTTCGGGCGGCGCTCTCGCGGCGACGAGCGACGATATCGCGACATCACGCTACGGATACAGACAAACAACAAATGATTACCGCATAAAGGACCTCGCAGTCCGAGCGGCCGTCACCGTGGGCGCAATGGAATTGACCGGCAGAGAGAAGGTTTGTTTAAGATGGCCGCCCGCCAGAGGAGTGCCGGGCCCCGCCTGCCAGCCTCACTAGTGT
>JAYEVB010000085.1:0-22641 GCA_036346415.1 Raddia guianensis | reverse complement strand
GAAAAGAAAATTAAAATCGAAACCCTAGAGAAAGAAGAAGTGAGCTATCAACCCTAGTGAGCGGAGGAGATGAGGAAGATGAACCGTAGAAGGCAGAGGAAACAGGAGGATGAGGGAGAGGTCACCGATCCATGGATTAGACGAAGTCGCCGAGTATAGGGGCACACCTGCTGCTGGTGGCGCTGCAGGAGGGGCGACGGCAAAGAGGCGACGGGCGAGCCGCCGGGCGAGACGGTAGGAGGCGGTGCGCGAGGCGGGATGGTCGCCACAGTGGCTGGTCTCCAAGGCGGCGGCGGAGGCGGAGGAGCGCCGCCAAGACGGTCACGCTGACGCTATGAAGTCGCCAAAGACTGCTCCACGCCGAGGAGATTTTTCACCCCGTGGGTCGACGTGGATCGTGCACGATACTGCAGTAATACTCGCCGCCAAATACAGTTTTGGACGGAGCGTGGAAGCTCACCTGCGGCGTAATGAAGCCACGGAGGCGGGTTTAGGGCCGATACATCCCAAACCACGTGTTGCCAAATGAGGCCTCACTGTTTTCTCTGATCAATCCCGATCAAGAATAAGCAAACAACCAACGTGCTTTCTTCCTTGGAGGTAAATCGCGTGTGCATATTGTTCTTTCTCTGAGCAATCTAAATCATGAGAACATGTTGCCCCTTCCCTCAAGGGAACTTCATCTACCACTCTCGATATTTTTATAAATGCATCATGTGTTCCGTCATCACACAACCCTTGTTCATCTCAATAACAATGGAAAACACTGCGTCTTCTTTAGGTATTATCTCCCTAATTTATCATCAATTTAAAGTTTGTTCAGTACGAAAAAATAGGATTAATATTTAATTAAGAGAAAATTGCACTGTTGCACCCTGAAATTGCAACAATTCTCACTTGACCTCCTGAACTTGAGTTTTACTTTTTCGTCCCCTAAACTTGTCTCTGCTTACAAGGTTGCCACAAAAACCGTTAGCGTAACTGTTAAGCGCTGACGTGCCACTTACATGGCCGTTAACCGTTGATATGCATGTCACATTGCAGCTGAAAGATGATGTGGCAACCCACATGGCTAGTTATTATTGAAAAATTCATAAAAATTTTTAAAACAAAACATAAAATAAAAACATATAAATTCATAAAATTAGATAAATAGGAATTTCAAAAGTCATTAAAACATAAAAATAAAATATTAAAATCATCAAAATTAGAAAAATCGCATAAATTCATAAAACCGCTTTTGTGTTTCTTTATATTTGTATGAATTTATATTATTTTCCTAATTTTTATGATTTTTATTTCCTTTTTTGCTTTTTAAAAATTTTATGACTTTTTGATTTTTTTTTCTAGTGGTGTTAGAAAGAGAAATAGAGGCAGAGGATCACGTCATTATCCAAGTTGTCTTGAAAAGATGAGAAAAGGGATCATGACTCATGAGGGACAATCTAAACATTGATGTATCTTTGTACGGGCCATGTTCACATGGATGTAACTTTTAAACTCAATGACTTCTAATCTAGAAGTTAATGATTGTAAAAAAATATTGTGCTAATGATGTTTATATAAGTGTCGACGGTTGAGATATCGATCTCAAGTCGCTAAGGTTCTTCGAGAGGAGATAGGAGACACTTAACAAGACGAACAACAACAAACGGGAGATGGGTTTTATCCTCGTTCAGCTTCTGAAGAGATAATAGCCCCACGCCCAAATTTTCTTATATATCGAGATGATTACAAGAGGTGGCTCGGCGAGACAAACAAGTCTCGGCGAGATTATGGCGTACAAGTGCAAATCAGGTGTCTATGAGATGCTAAGACGTAAACTCAATACCAGATGCTCCCTAAACGCCGTAGGGGCTTTGTTTATATAGTGGTGAGCAAACCGACCTACCGAGGGAATATCGGGCCGGGCTAACTACGAGATCGTAACGAACTCATACATGCCAAATATATCCCGAGGTAGATAAGATAAACTCCAATTCTTGGGGATCACGACTTCTATTCCAATCCGGAAAACCACGTCCGGGTCTTCACGTAGCCGTGCAGAACTCTTATTCGAGTCGGACTCAAACAGAAGTCTTAGGTTTAAGATAGACCGTGTCGTCACCGTAAAGTCGTTTCTGCAGATGCACATGGGCTCGATAGAACCTTCTAGGAGCCGGGCCCTAGTAGGCTATTCGATTGACCGTCAGGAGTGGGCCATGGCAATGGACCGTAATTTTATCCCCGATACCTAGCCCCGAGACTCAAGTGGAAGGACTCACTAGAGCGGGTCGCCCTCTTAAGACTCAAAGTCACAAAGAGGGAAAGTATGTCACACAGAGACTTGAAACAATCGAACGGACAAAGTTATGGTTCAACCGAACACAACTTGTCCGGGACCGAACAAACCCGATCATTGCCGAGTAACTCTATTGCAATCAACAGAAAACACATCCATCCGAAAGCAGAGCACTCCACCTTCAACATGGACGCTGGAAAAAGTATCCGCTATGCGATTTCAATCGGTAACTTCCTGTCATTACAGTTGAAAAACAGCAACCGCTTTTACCTAGCCGCTGTAGTAAAAACTAGCCGCTTGCGGACAAACCGCTGCAGTAGCTGCTCATATAGGACTAGAAGTTCTAAGTCAGCGCTGCTAGCCACTGCTTCTCGCCTTTCCTTCCTAAGCCCTAATTCCACCAAGACTCCAAAGACTAAGCACCAAACTCCACCTCAAACCTCGCCGTCCACCCTCGAACCGCTATGGCCAAGTTCATAAGCACTAGCATTATCGAGGAGGACTTGAGAGTTTGGGAGGAAGAGGGCTACATCGACGCCAGAGCTGGAGGTCGCCAGGAGGAGGAAACTCCTGAGCCGCTGAGGGAGAGTTCATCAACTTCAACAGCCAGACTGCTCGGGTTTTGGTCTCCCGAGAGCGACTTCAGAGAGGCCTTCTTGAACATCACGGATTGAGGTGGCGAACCTCAATCCGAATAAAGATCCTCCGATGGCCGCCTTTCACACACCAGGCGAGGGCTATCTGGCATCGATTCACCGGCTGGGCTTTCTCCATTATTACACAAGAACGAGGAGCAGCCCGCCGCTGGCGCTATTCGCAAGTCGCCCTAGGTGGGACCGAGTAGGCGGTCCCTACTGGCACTTCGTCCGCAGGGCAGCCTGCCCCTCGAGGCGATGAAAGCTGACCGGCGAAAGGTGGCGGAAGCCCCGCGCTGTGGTGCGAGACGAAAACCCACGAGCAGTGGCGCATGTTGCCCCGCCAAGAAGCTCCGTGCCGCCCGGAGCAGCCCACCATGCCCGAAGGTGATCGGGCGGAAGAGGAAGGAGGGCAGGAGCGAGGGACAAAAGTTCTTCCCCCACCCTCCTGCTCCCGAGCAAAGGCGCTCCCATAAGAAGAAGGAGCAAAGGAGACGGCGGCGAGGACAACGCGCCGGTCTCATCCCGCACGAGCGAGGCTTCGGACGCACGGTGTCAGAAGATCGCCGCGCTGTGGATTGAAGCGCTGCATGGCAAGGTAAGCTCCAAAACCAAGGCTAGTCCAATGCCGAGCAACATCATCGCAGCGCTAACCGGGTCTTCTCCTCGTGTCTCGAAGGATACCATGGAGGAGCTCGAGGATGGAGTCACTGCTTAACGCAGCTACTGCTTCGAGGGCCTCCGAGAGCAGCCCAATGAGGGGGCTCGGGGAGCCTCTCGCGCCAGCCAAGAGCCGGAGCAAATTACGGCGAAGATAAAGAAGCTCAAGGCTCGCTTGACCGAGGAGAGGCAATCCTCCGGGCTCTTCGAAGAGGCCGAGGAGCTCAAGACGCAGCCGCGAGGGCGTAACGCCGCAGAAGGGAATCAGCCGCACAAGTGGCTGGAGGAGCAACTCAACGACGTGTCCGAAAGGCGGAAGCCGCTCGTGAGATGTGAAGTACTCGAGGCCCAGCCAAGAGAAATCGACTTCCGCAAAGACTCAGAGAAAATCTCCACCTGTGGGCGCCAGAGGAGGCCGAGGAGATACGCTGGCTGGCCGCAAGGGCGAGGACCGCGGAGAAGAGGGTCGAGGAGTTGAACGAGCAATTAAGATCGCCGAGCAGCCGAGCAAGTCGAGCGAAACTCCCGACCGAGCAACAAGGCCAAGACCAAGAGGTCGAGGCTCTCCGTGTGAAGGCAACAGAAAGCAGCTAAGGGCGCAAGGAGGAAGCCGACTGCCTCCGAGCCGAGGCCGAGAGGGTTTTAAAGCCCAAGGGGAACTCCGCGCCCAAGGAAGTGATCGAGGAGCTCAAGGAGCAACTCGCTTCTAAGTAGTCAGAGGGTCAGAATCTTAAAGGGACTTTTGTACCTGCAACTTTTGGTTAATGTAAATAAAGAAACTTACCTTTTGTCCCGCAAAAAGACAAGAACTAACAGAAACCAAGAGCAAGGCACGAAGCGCTAGAAAGTTTAAGAAAACCGTAAAACGCTTTAGCCTAACTTCACTTCACAGTAATACCGCCGAAACCCGAAGTTTCATAACTCGAACAGTGCACAAAAGAAAGAGCGACACCTTAGCCCCTCGGTGACGGACGGTGCTCGAAAACCTGAGTTTGCGAATTCGAGCACGTGCGTAGAGAGTTAGAGCGACACCCGTATCTTGATCGACTCATTCCAGGAACTGCTAGTTAACGTAAGTGAGGCGATTCCGAAGGTAACCGAACAAGGAAAGTGCCTCTACAGCGGAGGGCTTACGAGAGCGGTCTTTGCCAAGTGGTTGTGCCGTAAGCGGTAAGTGCCTCTGCCGCGGAGGGCTTACGAGAGCAGACTCGTCCGCGTGGCTAGATGCCATGTTACGCAACTTTGAGTTTAGGGACTTGTTGAAACTAGATACGGGCAGGGAAGAGACCCTTAGGCGGAGCCAAGTGTTCGCAAGGCCGGGCAGCCATCAAGTGTTACCAGAGAGACGGCAGTCTTGAGAAGACAGAGATGTGAAAAGGGCCGTAGGGGGCCGCGAAAATTCACTGTTATTGGATTGAATTTTACATGGAGCCCGATAGACTTGGACGAACAAAGGCGCGAAGTTTGACGAAAAGCGCGAAGCTAAGCAAACACAGAAAGACCTAGACGAAGAACTTACGAAACTGGTCGATGTTCCAAGTGTTGGTCGCTTTCTCCCGCCCTCCATTGCCAGCGTAACAGCCCCCGGGCGAAAGCAGATGAAACGACTGCGGAACGGCCCTCCCAACAGGAGTTAGCTTGTTGGCATCGGATAGGTTCTCGACACGGCGCTAACGAGGTCGCTCGCTTTCAAAGCCCTTGGTCGAATCGACGGCAGCAGCGCGAACGGCTTTGCCGGTAGCGCCGCCATTCGACTTGTGCCCGCTCGCTTTGCTCTCGAGGAGGTCGAGATCGAGTAAGCGCTTGCTCGCCGCCAACCTGTTGACCGAAGCTCGGCGAGGCGAGCCGAGTACTATTTCGGGCGGGATGGCTTCGCATCAGAGACCAATTGAAAGAAGTTTCTGCTGTTCTACCGTCAGAAAGCGAATCGCCAGAGGACGGAAGGAACTTCGCCAACCTGTGTCTTGTTGTGCTCGCGGAGAGCAGCAAACACGCCGCTTGATACCTCGGACAATCTGTCCGCTAGCTGGCTCGACCGCTTCCATTGCTCGCGGATGTGCCACGAGGCGGCAGTACTTTGGTGCCCAAATTGCTCGCAGATTCCCGAATAGCTCGCTTCGAACCTGGTACCGCTATCGTGATCGCCATGAGGGATCCCAAAGCGCGTGACCACGCTTGCTTTTGAAAAAGCGCACAACCGCTTTTGGCGTGAAGAGATGACACAGCTCGCCTCAATCCACTTTGTAAAAGTGCTCAGAGCGACGAGGAAGTGTGTGTAGCCCTTGTACCCTTTAGGGAATGGGTCGAGGCATCCGCACCCCATGTCGAGAAAGGCCAAGATGGGGGATCGCTTGAGCTCTTGGGGGGCTTATATGCCTTCCGGTGTGGAATTGGCAAGCCTTGCACTTAGTCACGATATCCCGCATCTTGTAACGTCAGAGGCCAAGAATAGCCCATACGAAACGCTTTGTCACCGTAGTCCTCAAGGAGGCGTGGTTGCCGCAGCACCCTCATGTATGTCCCTAAGAAGGAACACACCTCCTGCTGGGGAGATGCACTTGAGAGGACTCCTAGCGCACCTTGACGGTAAAGGATGCCGCCCATAAGCTTGTATGGACCAAAGACGCCTTTGTAAGCCGAACGCTTAGCTTCGGCTGTCAAGGCAGATCCCATCAAAGTTGCTCGGAGCTTCTCGAGACTTGGTCGGCAGTCCATTCAATGACAAAGTCACTAAGACCTAGGACTTGATAGCGCTCGGGCAAAGAAATGTAATGTCGAATTTCGCTAATTCCATTGCCCACTTAGCTATACGTCCGCTGCCTTCCTTGTTTCTTAGGATTTCTCCAAGAGGGAATTTGGTTGGGACCAGATTTGATGCGCCCGGAAATAGTGGCGAAGTTTCTCGGAGGACATGAGCAAGACGAGAGCAACTTCGACCTCGTGGTAACGCCTCTTTGAGCCGTGAAGTACCTCGCCACGTAATAGATTGGTCACAGATACCTTCCTTTCCACCGCCAGACCACGCCACCGCTATGCATACGTACCAAGATAGAGCAAGAGCCGTTCGCCATGTCGCTGGGTAGTCAAGACAGTGGATTGACAGTATTGCTTTAGATCTTGGAAAGATCGACGCCTCCTCCGTCCACTCAAACCATTGTGCTTGCACAGGCCTTAAAGAAGAGCAAATTGCTGTCGCCTCGACGGGAAATGAGCTCGCCAAGGCAAATTATTCGGTCTCGGGTGAGGCTCAACTTCCTTGACGGTAGTTTGAGCTCGCATGTTTTCAATGGCCTCGATTTTTTCTCGGGTTGGCGAGATTCCTTGCGAACCAATTACATAACCGAGCAACATTCTAGATCGAACACCAAAGGTACACTTCTCTCGATTTAATTTTATTCGATGCCTAGTGAGATTTCAAAAGTCTCACCTGTGTCTTTTTACATGATCTATAGCATAATTGTTTTTACAACTATGTCATCGACATAGACCTCCGTGTTTCTTCCACAACTGCTCGGGAAAGTCCTCTCCATTAAGCTACTGAACGTGGCACCAAAGATTATGCAGATCGAAAGACATGGTCGTGTAATGTAAAGTGCCAAGGGGTGATGAAGGCGCCTTCTTCATCCTGGGAAGATGCTTATTTGGTGATAACCGAGTAAGCATCCAAGAAACTCAAGAGTCAAGATCCGCAGCCAAGGCCGACCACCGGTCTATGCGAGGCGCCGAAATTGTCCTTAGGATAAGCAATGCTCAGACCGTGTGATCGACACACATCCTCCACTTGCCACTTTTCTTCTTTACAATGACAGAGTTGGCACACCCACTCGGTGTGATCAACCTCATGGATGAAACTAGCAATGAGCAAGCGCCTTGCTGTCGATCTTTGATGATCCCCCGCTTGAAGTCCTAAAAGCGACGAAGCTTCTAGCGAACAGTTTTTTCCGCCGACGGCTGGGCCAGGCTCGATAACCTCCTTGGGACTCCGGCATGTCGATGGCTCTCGACAAACACATCTCGCATTAGCTCGGAGGAAGGCAAAGGAGCTCGCTTCCTATTTGGGGTCCATATTGGTCCCTAGATGAACTGCCTTGGAGGAGTCATCCAGACAAATGAACTTCCTTGGTCTCACCCCGGTCAAGGGAGACCTAGGGCGGCAGACTTGGTCTCATGGAGCTTCGGGACCACGAGGTGGAAGCTGGTCGAGCAGGTGAGGGACTACTCGCCGCAATCGAGAGCCGCCTTATAGTTTCCTTGACCGTGATCACACCGCTGGGACCCTGATCTTCACGCAATGATAAGCGCAGGGACACGGCCATGAACTTGCCAAGTGATGGATTTGCCCAAAATTGCGCTAGTACGCAGATGGGAAGTCAACCACGCCAAACGTGATCAACTCGTCCGAAGTTGCTTGATCGCCAAGGTAACAGCGTAACGATTCGCCCAACTCGGTCAACAAAGCCTCCGAACAATGCCGTAGAAGGGCATCGCGATTCTTTAAGCTTGGAACGAGGAATTTGCATCCCGCCCAAGACCTTAGCAGAGGGTAAGTCCAAAGCGCCCCGCCGCCTATCGTAACACGCCAACTTCAAGCTAGTCGATGGCTCCGAGCGACCACCAGCTGGGGAGCCTGGGCTTGGTCATCCCAGCCGGGCAATCCTCCCGAGAGAAGGAGATAGGAACCTCGGTCCACTTCATCGATTCGGCCGAGGCTTGTGTCGGGATAAAATCACTACCATTGCCATAGCCCACTCCCCGACAAATTTCAGCTTGAATGTACCCTACCGTGGCCTAGCTCCCGGAAGGTTCTATCTGCCTATGTGCATCCCGGCCGTAATGCCTCTTGGCAGGGTGATGCGTAACGCCAAGGAATCGTGGTTTGAGTCCGCTCTAACAGAGTTCTCGTGACGGCCACGTGAAGACCCTGACGTGGTTTCCTGGATTGAATAGAAGTCGTGATCCCCAAGACTAGGAGTATGCCTTATTTGCCTCGGATGTATTTGGCACGCACGAAGTTCACATTTATCTCGTGGTTAGCCCGCCCGATATTCCCCAGAGGTCGGTTTGCTCAAGCATATATAAACAGGCTCCTACGGCGCAGTAGAGGGACCCAAGGCCTAGCACCTTTGTATTTTCAGATAATCTCGCCGAGACTTGTTCGCCCTGCCGAGCCACCTCTTGTAATCATCTCCCATATATAAGAAAGGCCGGACGAGGGCTATTATCTCCCGAGAGGTCCCAACCGTGATAAAAACCCCCGCCTCTCGCTCGCTGTCGCTCGTGGTTGTTTGGCGGTCTCCTATCTCACTTCTAAAGAACCTTAGCGACTTGAGATCGTTATCTCAACCGCCGACGCTGGCGCTCGGTCTGGGGATACGCAGATCGAGCATGTCGAACTCTATCGCCGATAAGGAGATTCTCCCCGAGGACTACGACTCGGCGGCGTGATGTTTCTTCTTCGCCACCGAATCGATCCTATCGCTCTAGATCGATGTCCGATTCGAGATGAGGTCTCGGATACGCCCGGAGATGATCTTCGGTCGAGCTCCCGCCATTGACGATGAGTACGGAACCGACGATCTTTACGCCGGTTTAGATCTATCGGATTCCGTGGCTATGTCGGTCGATTCTTCCCGTGGTGACACAAATGATGACACCGCCTACGCCGCACGCCACCGTGCGTCAACATGGCCGGTGCAGGACCTCGTGGGATCCCGCACGGGTCACGGGTCAAGAGATCGAGCGAGTCAATTCCGCCGGCACCCGTGATGGAGCCGCATAACCGCTTCATGAAAGAAGACATTGTTCGGCCGACTCGACTTAATCCATCGACCAAACTTTGGCGCAGATCCGCGATCGCGCAAGCGCCAGCCGACGCGATCCGCCCCACGCACCCACGCCAAGACCCCCAGAAAGTTCAGCTCGCCGGTGGAATCCCCGCTGCCTGCATCTAATCGGGCAAGACGCGGACGCCAGGATCCTGTGACCAATTGAGCAGAGCCGGAACGGCCCAGCCCCGCAACCGTGATCAGATCTCGCCACCAGACAATCTCGCCCTCGTGAGCGATGAAGTGGCTACTCACCTTGAGAAATTGGCCAAGGCCTTAAGTCTATAGGTGAGGCATCATCCGGCAACAGGTGAGCCTCGTCCGGTAGATTCGACAAGGAGCGATCCGACGATCGCGGATCGCCGCCACCGCCGGCGACCACCGCCCACGAGCAAGCCAGGTCGCCGCTGGCCGAGTCCCCGTAGTCATAGCGACTACATTAGGGCAAACGTGCGGCGCGACGATCACGACAATCCTCGTGAGGAGCGCGTTGTCGCAACCACGAGGAAGGAGCGCTGGGTTTATCACGAGAGTTCCTCCAAGTAGAAACCTCCCGCCAAAGAAGAGTTCCCCCACCAACAAGACCAATGTCTTCTCCAGTGCTAGGTTCTCGCCGGGAAGGTGGCCGGTCTTACGCCTTTGGCCATGTAGGTTTTTTCCGACGAAGTCTCCGCCTGCTCGCTGGCCCTCAAAGTTCAAGCCCGACGCATGGAGAGGTAATAACGGGACCTAGAATCGCCGACGGTTGAGATAACGATCTCAAGTCGCTAAGGTTCTTGAAGATTGAGATAGGAGACACGCCGAGCAACCACGAACAACCACTTAACAGAGATGTGGGTTTTTATCCCGGTTCAGCCTCTCGAGAGATAATAGCCCTACGCCCAAATTTCTTTTCTTATATATCAAAGATGATTACAGAGGTGGCTCGACGAGACTAACAAGTCTCTATGAGATTATGCGTACGAAAAGCAAAGCTCTAAGCCGATGCTAAGACGTGAATTGATTCAGATGCCCCTAAATGCCGTAGGGCATGGTTTAAATAGTACGGTAAACCGACCTACCGAGGGAATATCGGGTCGCTAACTACGAGATCGTGAACTAACTCAAGACATGCCAAATATATCCCGAGGTAGATAAGGCATACCCTAGTCTTGGGGATCACGACTCCTATTCCAATCCGAAATCACGTCCGGTCTTCACGGTTGCGTAACTCGCTCGAGCCTGACTCAAACAGAACTTAGGCCGCTACGCACCGCGGTCGACCAAGAAGTCGTTCGGCAGATGCATACGGGCTCGATAGAACCTTCCAGAGAGCTGGACCCCGATAGGTCGTCGCGCTTTTTGTCAAACTTCGTGCCTTAGTTCGCATAAGTCTCTGCCGCCATGTAAAGTTCAATCCGTAATCGGTGAATGTTCGCGCCCCTCGCGTCTTCTCACCACTCGCCTTCTCGCACTACCTTACTCTCGGTAACACTTGATGGTCGCCTGGTCTTGCGAACTCTGGCTCCGCGATCTTTAGGGTTTCCCGCCTGTATCTAGTTTCAACGAAGTTCCTAAACTCGAAAGGCGTAACAGCCTTCCAGCCTTGCGGCTAAGTCTCGCTCAGAAGCCTCCGCGGCAGAGGCACTTACCGCCACGCACAACCACTTGGCAAAGCTCGCCTCGTGAAGCCCTCCGCGGCAGCAGGCACTTTCCTTGTTCGTTACCTTCGAATCGCTTAACTTACGCTAACGAGCGCCTCGAACGAGTCGATCAGATACGGGTGTCGCTTAACTCTCTACGCACGTGCTTGAAGTCGCAAGTTCAGTCTTCATGCATCGTCTGCATCGGGGCTAGGGCGCCGCTTCTTGTGCACTGCTCGAAGTTCGCAAACTCAGTCCTCGAGCAAACCGCACAACAGGGCCGGAGTTAGGCTGTTGCTCTACCGCTTTCCCCAAAACTTTTAGCGTACTGCTCGCTCGCTATTGGTTTCCTCGCCGTTTTGTCTTTTGCTGCTTTTTTGTGGTCGCAATTGCTTGGTCGACTCTCGCTCGATTCGTTGCCGCCGTGGTCTTGAGCCGCTCGCCAGCCTCGACCCTTCCTTCCTCGACAAATTAATTTTATCCCCGACAAGAACCCAGTAGGAGTTCCTTTCCATTCACGCCACGGCCATCATGGCGGCCGGGTGACGAGCTTGTCATGGCTAATTACCTCCCCGACCGCCCTTGAGGGCGCCGCCGGACGTGTCGTTTAATCGCCAGAAGGTTCCATCTCTTCTGAACCAACTTTGTGACGCCTCGATTGCAATTTCGCAGCTGTTACGCTCGCTCGGGCAAGGAGGATGATTCGCACTGATGATCCAGATGAACGGGAGACCTCCGCAACTTTGTGAAGCGCCATCAAGATCCGAACACAATCCCAACATCTCTTGATGAATCGTTGTCCGCGCTTTAAAACGGAGTCCGCGACGAGCTGCTCACCCAGATCTCGAAATAATGAGACCGACCGCCAATGACCTGTTTCATACGGTTGATCGCTATGCCAACGCGGCAGAGCGTGTTCAAGACAGAAGGTTTCGACAAGGGCGAGCCGCCCGCCACCAAGGTGTGGAGGAGAAGAAGAAGAGCAAAGAATAATCCCGTGACAAGAAGTCCTGAAGAAAAGAAGGGTGATGCTAACAACACTGCCGCCAGTATAGATCGCACACCTCCCAAGGATGGGTAGAAAAGCCCAACAATAACTATAAGGGCAAGTTAAGCCCGCCAGGAGGCAAACCAAGGCAAGAAAGGTCCTAATGACCGATATTGCAAATTCCACCAAAGATCACGGGCATGATACGCGCCATCAGAGGACTGGCTCGAAGATCGAGGATTTCTACAACGGCAAGGGCCCAATGCCCACCCCGCCTCGAAAGGTGAAGCTTGTAAGCGCAAGCGCCAAACCGACGATGGTGATCGGACGACGATTTAGTATCAAGAGCCTGCGGAACCATATCGCCATCTATCTTTCGGCGTTTCGTTTATACCTCTCAACGCAGCCTTTCAAGGAAGCTACCGGAGGTCCACAAGAAAAGGGCAAGCCTCACCAATCGATGAAGTGGACCGAGGCTTCCATCTCTTTCTCTCGTGAGGATTGCCCCACCGGGATGACTAAGCCACGAGGCTCCCACCGGTGGTCGCCCACCATCGCGAACGCGAGAGTTGGCCGGTACTCAGAGACGGGCGGAGCGCTTTGAACTTGCTCTCGCTAAGGTTTTGACGAGATGCAAATTCTCGCCCAAACTTAAAGAGGTCGCGATGCCCTTCTACGGCATTGTTCCCGAGAAGTTGTTCACCGCTAGCGCATCGCTCTCGCCTGCTACCTTCGATGCTCAAGCAACTTCCGGACAGAGTTGATCACATTCGATGTGGTTGACTTCCCATCCAGATACAACGCTATCCCGGGCCGACCATCTCTTGCCAAGTTCATGGTCGTGTCTCATCACGGATATCATTATGAAGATACCGGGTCCCAACGGTGTGATCACGGCCAAGGGCAACTATAAGGCCCCTCTCGATTATGACGAAAGCCCTCGCCTCGTCGACCAGCCTTCCACTCGAGGCCTCAAGTTCGCAGACTAAGTCTCAAGACGCCTCTGAGTCTCCCTTCACCAGGAGGAGAGACTAAGAGTTCCGCCGTTCTCGGATGATTCCTCCAAGATAGCTTCACCGGGGCCAATTCGACCCCAAATAGGAAAGCGAAGCTTATTGCCTTCCTCCGAGCTAATGCGATGTGTTTGCTCGAGCCATCCGACATGCCCGAGTCCCAACGAGGTTATCGAGCACAAACCGCCGTCCGGCTCGGACAAAAAGCTCGCTTCGCCAAGCTTCGCCGCCGGACTTCAAATGTGGATCATCAAGGATCAACTTGGTAAGCCGCTCGCCATCGGTTTCATCCGCGAGGTTGATCACACCGAGTGGTCGCCAACCCTCAGCCATTGTAAAGAAGAAAGGCGGTAAGTGCAGATGTGTGTCGATCACACGATTCGAACGCCGCTTGTCCTAAGGATACTTTCTCACGCCAAGATAGACCGTGATGGTCGACGCGATCAAGGATGCCCAGCTTCTTGAGTTTCTTGGATGCTTACTCCGTTATCACCAAATAAGCATCTCCCGAGGATGAAGAGAAGATCGCCTTCATCACCCCTTCGCACTTTCTCGCTATAATGACCATGTCTTTCGGTTCACAAGAATGTCGTGCCACGCCCAAATAGCTTAATGGAGAAGACTTTCCTGTATCAAATGGAAGAAACCTCGAGGTTTATGTCGATGACATAGTTGTAAAGAGCAAGTATGCTCCAGATCATGTAAAAGACATGACCGAGACTTTCCAAATCTCAACAGCATCGAATAAAGTTAAATCCAGAGAAGTGTACCTTTTGTGTTCGATCCGAATGTTGCTCGGTTATGTAATTGGTTCGCGAGGCATCTCGCCAACCCCGAAAAAATCGCCATTGAAAAACATGCAGTGCCCGACTACCGCCAAGGAAGTTCGTAGTCTCAACGGACAGATGGCTGCCTTGAGCAAAGTTTATTTCCGCCGTATAACGCGGCCGCTCCTTCTTTAAGGCCTCAAGGCAAGCACAATGGTTTCGAGGGACAGAGGAAGTAACTAATCTTTCCAAGATCTAAAGCAATACCGCCCAACACACTGCCTTGATCACCCGCGACACTGGCTAAAATCAAGTTGCTCTATCTTGGTCAGATGCCTCAAGCGGTGAGCGCGGTCTTGACGGGTGAAAGGGAAGGCATCCAATGCCAATCTATTACGTGAGCGAGGTGCTTCACAGATCTAAGGAGTGTTACCCCGAGGTTCGGTTGCTTCACGCCTTGCTCATGTCCTCCAGAAACTTCGCCATTATTTCCGTGCACATCAACATCGGTCCCACTCAAGTTCCTCTTGGAGAAATCCTAAGGAACAAGGAAGCAAAGTGACGATAGCTAAGCTGGCAATGGAATTGGTAGAATTCGACATTCTGCTTTGTTGCCCGAATCGCTATTAAGTCCTGTGTCCCGACTTACTTTGTCGCCGAATGGACTCCGTCACTAAGTCCCGTGTAGCTCCCGAGCAACCCCGACGCACCCCACTTGGACCATAGTTTTTGATGGCTCGCCAGACCGGAAACTCGGGGTCGGTTTTGTTCTCATCTCCTCAAGGAGAGCAACCCAGAGATATATCCAACTACACTTTTGCATTTACTAACAACGCCGCTGGAGTACGAGGCACTCCGTGGGACTAAGAGCGCGTAAGTCGCTTTCAAGGCCCAACGGCCGATCGTGAAGGGAGACTCACAACCGGTCATCAATCTGTGAACAAGGAGTATCAAGTATACGATGACTCAATGGCGCCGACACCGTTGAAGTGAGAAAGTTGAGCGGCGCTTCGATTTTTCGTGGTGCTTTTGTGCCTGTGAAGGATAACTTGGCCGCACTCACCGCCCAAGTTTGATCTCACGTGAACTCGCCCGCAGGGTGCTCATCGCGCACCTTTACAAGCTCTCAATCACGCTCCGGACGAGGCAACAGAGATGGAAGGCTTGTTTTCGCATCGAAAGGTGTCGCGAGCCGACAACGCCATTTGTCCGGCACTCCAGTGTATGGGACCTCGCTCAAGACGGCCGAGCGTTCCCTCGCTTATAAGGCGGCGGTTGTTCCATACAAGCTTATGGACTACATCCTTACCGCCGAGGTGCTCGGGAGTCCTCTCCAAGTGCATCTCGCACAGCGAGGGTGTGTTCTTCTAGGGACATACATGAGGGTGCCCGCGCAACCACGCCTCCTTCAGACTCGTCGGCAAAGCGCTTATGGGCTACATCGCCTACAATACATAAGATGCCCGAGACATCGTGACAAAGTGCCAAGCTTGCCAATTTCACGCCTCGAAGGCACATAAGCCCGCCTAAGAGCTCCAAACGATCCCCCATCTTGGCCTTTCTCCATGGGGTCCGGATCTGCCGCCCGCTCCCTAAGGTACAAGGGCTATACACACTTGCTCGTCCGCCATCGACACTTTTTACAAAGTGGATTAAGGCGAGCCTGTCGCCTCTTCAAAAGCAACGTGGTCACGCTTTGGATTCCCCATGTCGATCACCGATAACGGCACCCGCCGTTTGCTACTACCCAGAATACCGCGAACACTGGCACCAAGGTCCGCCGCTCGTGGGCACATCCACGAGCAATGGAGCAAAGGAGGAGCTAACGACGATCGCCCTGGTATCAAACGGCGCGGTTCTTGGCACTCCGCGAGCACAACAAGGCCCGGGTTAACGGTTCCTTCCGCCTTCCGCGCTTCAGACTACGGCCACCGCAACCGGGAAACTCTTTCCAATTGGTCTACGGTGCGTAAGCTCATCCCGCCTAATCAAATAGTACTCGGTTCACTCAAGACGAGCTCGGTCAACTTGGTTGATAACGAGCAAGAGCGCCTTACTCGATCTTGATCTCCTCAAGGCACACGCCGATCAAGCACAAGTCGAATGGCGCTACCAAGAAGTTCTTTCAAGCACGCCGCCAAATCGGTTCGACTAAGGGCTTTGCGGTGTGGCGACCTCGCTCGCTGCCTGTTCGAACTCCGTCCAATGCGAACAAGCTAACTCCCCGCTGGGAGGGCCTGCTCACTGGTCGCTTTACCGCCGCCCGGGCCGTTCGCCTGCAATGGAGGATCGAGAGAGCCGACCAAAGACTTGGAACATCAACCACCTTCAAGTTCTTTGTGTAGGTCTTTCTGTGTTTGCTTAGCTTCGCTTTTTATCAAACTTCGCTACTTTGTTCGCTCCAAGTCCGGCTTCTGCCCATGTAAAGTTCAATCCATTTAATAGTGAAATTTTCACCGTCCTCCGAGGCCTTTTCACACCTCGCCTTGTCAAGACTACCCTCTCTCCGGGTAACACTTGATGGTCTGTCCGCCTTAGAACACTTGGCTCTGCAATCTTAAGAATTTTTTTCCTACTCGTGATCCGCTTCAACAAGTCTCTCAACTCAATGTTGCATAAAGGCTTTCTCGCCAAGGCTAAGTCTGCTCGAAGTCCTCCGCAGTAAAGGCACTTACCGCCACGGCACGCACTAATTCCGCAAGTTCTGCTCGTGAAGCCCTCCGCGGCAGCAGGCACTTTCCTTGTTCGGTCACCTTCGAATCACCTAACTTACGCCGCCGAGCGCTCTTGGGATAAGTCGATAAGGATACGGGTGTCGCTTAACTTCTCACGCACGCGTGCTCGAACGCAGAACTCGTGCGTTTCGAGCACCGTCTGCACGGGGCTAGGTGTCGCTTCTTTCTCTTGTGCACTTGTTCAAGTTCGTAAACTCAGTCCTCGAGCAGTAAATGCACAACGGGGCCGGGAGTTAGGCTAAGTTGCTCTACCGTTTTCTTAAACTTTCTAGCGCTGCGTCTCGCTCTTGGTTTCCTGCTCGTTCTTGTCTTTTGTCGCTTTTTTGCAGTGAAAAAGGTAAGTTCTTTATTAGCAAAATTTGCAGGTGTACAAAAGTCCCTTTCTGTGTTACGCCTCTATAGCCTACTTAGAAGCGAGTTGCCCTTGAGCTCCTCGACCACTTCCTTGAGGCGCAGGACTCCCTTGGGCCTTAAAACTCTCTCGGCTTCACTGAGATGGTCGGATTCTCCTTGCTGCCTCCCCGCCCGCCTGCTGTTCTTCACGGGAGAGCCTCGACCTCTTTGGTCTTGGTTCGCAGCTGCTCGCCAGATCTTCGCCCTACCGGGCTCTGCTCGCCGGGGCGGTCTTGAGCTCGTCGTCCACCTCCTCGACTCTTCTCCATGTGCTAGTCCTGCACCAAACCCCACGATCTCCCTCGGCCTCCCGTGACGCCCATTGTGGTGGAGATTTTCCCGGAGTGCCGCTGAAGTCGACTTCTTCGGGCGGGCCCGAGCCGCTTTAATTCGATTCACGAGCAGCTTCCGCTTATTCGACACGCCGTACTTGCTCTTCCAAATGCACTTCGCGGCGGCTCGGCTCACCTTCGCCGACGCCGCCGCATGGGCTCACAAGAAGCTCTTCGGTCTCTTCCGAAGAGACCCCGAGGATCGCCTCCGGTCAACCGAGCCATGAGCTTTTATTTTCGCCGCCAACTTGCTCCGCCTGGTCGGGCGTGGAGGGCTCCCCTTCGAGCCCTCATTCGAGTCGCTTCTCGAAACCCGCCAGAACGGCACTCGCTCGACGGTGACTCCATCCTCGAGGCCCTCCATGGTATCCTTGAAGACCGAGAGAGAAGACAAGTTAACCACTTCGGCCTGATGTTGCTCGACCGACCAGTTGGTTTTGAACTTACCTTGCCGAAGTCGGCGCTCAGCCCCTGGCGAAGCGATCTTCGAGACCATGCGCCACGGCCACGCCAGCGGGATGAGACCGCGCCGCTCGCCGCCGCTTTTTTGCTCCTTCTTCTTGCCGAGCGAAGATTAGCCCAGAGTGTGGAGCGAGCGGGCGAAGAACTTTCACCTCGCCCTCGCCTTCTTCCTCTTCTCGCCCGTCACCTCGGCAGGTCGAGCCGCCCAATTGGCGGCATCAGAATTTCCATCAAGGGCAACTTGTGCGCTTCGCCAGTGGGTTTTTCTTCCTTGGCGGCGGGCTTGGCGCTTGCTCGCCGGTCCGCCTGCCGCCTCGTGGACGACCGCCTCGCGATGGCACCGACAGGACTCGCCGTCCCACTCGCAGCTTGCGTACTAACGCTGGCCCCGCTTATCGCGTGGCGCCCGCCGCTTCTTCCGCTTCCAACCGCTTCCATCATACGCTTCTTCAGCGATCGAGCTTGTCGCCGAACTTGGCGGAGCAGTGTTCCATGCTGCCGCTTTGTCCTGAGGTGGTTAACTCATCGCTCGCGACGCACCGCAGCAGTGTCGGCAATAGAGATCGCCGATAGCCTCGTCGACGCCGTCTGCGGGCAATCTCCTCTGGGCAACTGATGAAAAGAGAACGGTTGAGCCCGGTGTTAGGGAAATTGTAAAAGACGAAAGTTTCATTGCAACATACCGCGGCGGAGGGCTTGATCTTGATCTTCTTGCCAAAACCTTCCGCTTCTCTTCCTGGGGGCTTTGACGCCTTGTTCGCCCCGCCCCTAAGCTTGTGGGCGGCGAGATCAGCCTCGCCGAGTCGAAGCCGCAAGCAAGCAGCGCAAGAAGCTTCTCCGCGCGCGACTTCCTCCTCGAGCATTTTCTGTCGGGCGATTTAATGCACTGCGCTAAGTGGTTCGGTGAGCTCATACAGACGCTTAAGCCGTGAGGGTCGGGTTGTCTTTACCTCTTCGCCGCTTTGCTCGGCTGGAGGGAGGGCTTGATGTTTCCGCTATTAACACAACGCTTTGGTTTGCTCTCGACGCGCTTCGCTGTCGTAAGAGGGCTTCTTCGAGGGTGGCGCCATAGCGCCGGGCGAGTCTGCTGCTGGCTCGGCCGCCTTTGGGCTTTGTGGCCACCTTGGCCTTGCCCTTCTTCGCTTTCTCCTTCTCCGACCCAAAGGAGTTCCTCGACGATCCCTCCAAGGATCACCGGTCCTCCCGTGTGTCCGAATAGGAATGTTAGCATTTACGACAAGCAGAATCCAGCCACACGCATTTAGGGTTCGAGCAACTTACCTCTACCGTACATTGATAGCACATTCATGATGTGTATAGGCCAATTTCGCCACCGTGACCTCGCCGTCCTTTCTTGGCTGCCTTCAAGATGGCGCTGACCACCGGTCACCCATGCTTCAAGAGGTTTTTCTCGCCTCGAAAGCAGAAGTCCTATCGCTTGCTCGAAGAAGCATCAAAGAAAGGTTGAGTCCCAAAGGCACTTACCCGTGCTCTCCCTCGAGATGTCTTCCCATCCTCTATCTTGTAGAAGGGATAGGGGCTTTCCCCGCAGATGACAGATTCTGCTTCGGCCGTGAAGTGCCGGATGATCTCCCCGCCTGTGAAGCCCAAGGCTCACGAGGGAGGCGATCTTTCTCGTTATACCAACTCCTCATGACATTCTCCGCCGAGGCATCGTGTTCCTTCGCTGTAACTTTCCTGTAGAATCACTCGCCCACCACGCGCCCATTGAGTCAAGCAACAAGCGGACGGGGGTACGGCGTTGCCGGGCGGTGGTCTTGAGCTTGAGGTAGTAGCACCAAATAAGCGGCGGAGCCGCCTCGCTACTGTGATAGTAATGGAGAAATAGCCCCACCCCATGCGATCAATGCCTCAGATAGCCTTCGCACAGTGTGCAAAACGGCCATCCGAGGATGTCGCTTGGATTGAGGTTCGCCAATTTAATCCGCTAATGTTCAAGAAGGCTCAACGAAGTCGCCTCGGAGATCTCAACCCAATAAAGGCGAACTCGCTCAAGTTGATTTAACTTCCTCGCTGCCCGAGTTTCCTCCTCCCCGGCAAATTTCCACCACGGGTGTCGAAATGATGTGACCTCCTCCCAAACTCAAGTCCTCCTCTGATGCGCTTAGAGCTAACGAACTTGGCCATAGCGTTCCTAGTATTGACGAGGTGTTTGGTGGTGGAGTTTGGGTGCTCATACGAGCGCGGTTGGAATTAGGGCTTGGGAAGGAAAGGCGAGAGCAGAAGAGGTTAGTCATGAGCTGCTTGGGAGCTTTATAGTCCCATATGCGCAGCTCTCAAGAACGGTTTGCCACAAAATGGCTAGTTTTTACTCAGAACGGCTAGGTAAAACGGTCGCTGCTTTCAGCCACAAGCAATGACAGAAGTTAGTGTTGAGTTCTCGCCAACGTTACTGTCGGGATAAAATTATGTCCCATTGCCATGGCCCACCTCGACGGCCCAATCGAACATCCTACCAGGCCCAAATTCCCGAAGGTTCTATCAGCCCATATGCATCCCGCCGATCAGCCTTCTTGGTCGGCAGGCGCACAGAACGGCCTAGGATTCCTCGTTGAGTCCGACTCAATGAGTTCGCGACGGCTTCGTGAAGACCCGACATGGTTTCCTGATTGAATAGGAGTCGTGATCCCCAAAACTAGAGTATGCCTTATCTACCTCCTGGATATATTTGGCATGTAATCGAGTTCGCTACGATCTCGTAGTTAGCCCTACCGATATTCCCCAGAGGTCGGTTTACCTCTGCATTATTTAAACCATGCCCCCACGACGCTTAGGGGCATCTCGAATCCAATTCACGCCTTAGCATCCGCTTAGAGCTTTAGCACTCAGACAGCAAGATAATCTCGCCGAGACTTGTTCGCCTCGCCGAGCCACCTCCGTAATCATCTTTGATATATAAGAAAGGTTGGACGAGGGCTATTATCTCCCGAGAGGCCCGAACCAGATAAAAACCCCGCCTCCTCGCTTTGTGGTTGTTCGTGGTTGTTCGGCGTTCTCCTATCTCAATCTTCAAGAACCTTAGCGACTTGAGATCGCCATCTCAACCGCCGACGCTGGCGCCATTCGGGAGCTCGTAGATCGAACATGTCGAACTCCATCGACGACACGGAGATTCTCCCGAGGACTACGACTTAAGGAACGGATGTCTTTCCCCGCCAGATCGGATCGATCCTTCGATCATGATCGCTTCCAGATCTGGTTCCTCACCCGCTCGGGACTAGATCTCCTCGCTCGCCAGTGCCTTTCGCTGGAGCGCGTTCGTCCCCTGCGGACGAGCTCCGCGTTAGGGCCGGATCACTGCGCCGGGCCTTCTTCGCCTGGGCGCTGCTGTCGTCCCCGCGACGAGCCCGCTCGTGGATCTGATCAAACTCCTTCCGGATCCCGGCCGTTTCGCCGGCAAAGGATGATGGGAGAGAGTCGATCAAAGACTTGGAACATCGATCAGCTTCGTAAGTTCCTTTGTGTAGATCTTTCGCTTCCTAGCTTCGCTTTTTCTCAAATTTCACGCCTTTAGTTCGCCCAAGTCTCTCTGCTGCCATGTAAAGTTCAATCCGTAATCGTGAATGTTCGCGCCCTCGCGTCTTTCTCACCACTCGTATTCTCGCACTACCTTACTGTAACACTTGATGGCTGCCCGGTCTCATAACTCTGGCTCCGCGATCTTTAGGGTTTCTCGCCAGATCTAGTTTCAACGAGTTCCTAAACTCGAGTTGCGAACACGGCTTCCACTTTGCGGCTAAGTTCCGCTCAGAAGCCCTCCGCGTAAAGGCACTTACCGCCACCAAGCACAACCACTTGGCAAAGCTCGCTTCGTGAAGCCCTCCGCTGCGCAGGCACTTTCTTGTTCGTTACCTTCGAATCGCTTAATTTACGTTAACGAAAGGGCCTCGCAACGAATCGATCAGATACGGTGTCACTTAACTCTCACGCACGTGCTTGAAGTCGCAAGTTCAGGTCTTCATGCATCGTCTGCACGGGCTAGGGCGCCGCTTTTCTTTGCACTGCTCGAGTTCGTGAACTCAGTCCTCGAGCAACCGTGACAACGGGGCTGGAGTTAGGTTGTTGCTCTACCGCTTTTTCCCAAAACTTAGCTACCGTGCTCGCTCGCTTCTTGGTTTCGCCGTTTGTCTTTTGTCGCTTTTTTGTGGTCGCACTCGCCTTGGTCGACGATCTCGCTTCCGATCTGTTACTGCCGGTGGTCTTGAGCTGCTTCGCCAGCTCTCGATTCTTCCTTCCGCGAGGGAGCGGTCTCGCGACAAACAAGCTCCTCGGTTTCTTCCTCAAGAACCTCGAGGACCGCTCCTCGATCGCTTGACTTGAGCTGAATTTCGCAACCCCGACACGCTTTCAGTTTTCCAGCCTTTCCTTAGCGCTGGTTTTCCAAAACCTCGTTGGTCTTTCGCCCCGTAGCCCTCCCCGCAGACGAGCATGTCTTTTTATCCGGGTAACGACCTGCACGGGTTCGGTAACCGGCAAGGCACACCACCGATGGAGTCCTCGCCCCACCGTAAGTCGATTCTCATCGCGAACGGGCATGCCCACCGTAGTCGATTTCATCGCGAACGGGCACTCCTAGCGCTGGTTCCGTGATCCGCCGAGGCGATACTAACGCTGCACGGGTCCATGCCCGATGAGATTACCGCGACGCTTTTGCTCGCGCTTAAGGTCCCGACGCTTTCCCCGTTAGCGGTCTTAGCCACAAGGGCTGCACTTGCTTACCGCACACGCCTTTTTTTTATCCATGCTACGCCCTTCTTGGCACTGCAATCCGAGCAATGTACCACCAACGAGTCTTGCCCATCGTAAGTGATTCTCATCGCAACGGCACTCCTAGCGCCTGGTTTCGATTCGCCGAGGCGACACTCAACGCTTATTGGGGATGTACTCGAAAAAATTTGTGTCTTGTT